>JANJGK010002091.1:67500-145996 GCA_039081455.1 Macrobrachium rosenbergii | reverse complement strand
CCACCGCCACTCATCCCCATGTAATTAGAGTACACACTTCACTGAGAGCAGATCTAAGTCTCCCGCATTCATCCTTAGCTTTTTTGCACGTTTCTAGAGCGTCCCAGGAGAGGAAACCTCTCCAGTTCCCCGTAATGGTCTCTACATTTGGGGAATGGGAACTGGAGGTTAGTGATGTTGCAAATGTCCTCACACACTGGGTGTCGTCCTTTGACTTTTTTAGCTTATGGTAGTAGTCCAAGCAGTTCACATTGCTATCAGAGACAATTTGCACATCAATCACAGCAGACCTTTCCCCATCCCACACAGTGAGACCAGATCACTTGAGCACAGCTTGACTGTGGGCAGGCAGGCAGTCAGTCAGTGTCTGGTGCATCTGTGTTATAGAGAGAGAGAGAGAGAGAGAGAGAGAGAGAGAGAGAGAGAAGAGAGAGAGAGAGAGAGAGAGAAGAGAGAGAGAGAGAGACAGAGAGACAGAGAGAGACTCATAGACAATTTTAGATCACTTGAGCACAGCTTGATGACTGTGGGCAGGCAGGCAGTGGCTGGTTCATCTGTGTTATAGAGGCTGAGAGAGTTAGAGGCAGGCAGACAGGCAGAGAGGAGAGAGGAGACTCGTATGTAGTATTCAGATCACTTGAGCACAACTTTACAGTAGGCAGGCAGGCAGGCATTCAGTTAGTCAGCGGCTGCTGCATCTGTGTTCTTGAGGCAGAGAGAGAGAGAGAGAAAGAGAGAGAGAGAGAGAGATGAGAGAGAGAGAGAGAGAGAGGAGAGAGAGAGAGAAGAGAGAGAGAGAGAGAGAGAGAGAGAGAGAGAGAGAGAGAGAGAGAGATTAAGTTTTTGGCATCTGTGTCAGCTGATGAGAGTGAGCAAAGACAAAAATTGGTAGGAAGGGCTCGGAAAGTCTACTTATCAATGAGAGAGAGAAGGTGGTTGCAGAGCACTTACTTGAGTGCAGGCCAGGTTGTGTGTCTGGGCAGGCAGGGAATGCAAAATTCAGTGAGGTTTCTTACTCAAGGGTAGGGAGCGGACATTAGGGAGTCAGTTCCCACTTGTGCCGTTGGTGGAAGAATAAACTCCATGAAAGGCTGATGATATCTTTTTAAGGTTTTCAGGTTTATTTATTTTTTTTAAAAATTTTTTTTATATACTCTACCTCGATCTTTATGCTAAGTAGTGCTGAAGATTTAAGTACCTCTGGGTGATGGTAGCGACTTGGCACAGTTGACAACCACTGGAACCTCTTCTGATAATATCTCTCTGAAAAAAAAAACAGAAAAAAATACTAATGTAATTACACTGGAACTGTATGCTCCAGTACAAAACAAACCCAAAAGTAAATATCGTCTTGACCCAACCTTGACTCACTTCGACTCCCTCTTTGGGAGTGGAAGTTGGTCAAGGTTTCTAACCTTAGAAACAGAACGTAAAATTTCAGCCCTAAAGTTGGAAAACTACCTATTAAACAGACATTCAACGACAGAAATGTCGTTTAGACAAATAAGAGAAAATACATGGCTTATAGAAGCCACAACAAAGAGCCAGTCTGAGGCTTATATGTCCATTACAACAATAGATAATATAAAAGTAAAATTAAGAAAACATGACACCATGAACAGCATTCAGGGTACCATTGTACTCCCTGAGAACAGTGACGAACCAATCGAAAAGAATATTCTCTTGTACTCTTAAAAAAAGATATCCCAGAGTCCAAGATTGTGAGGTATATAATATACAGAGTAAACAAAAATAAGAAAATGTTAAAATAAAAAAAATAAAATTTGAGGGTCAAGAACTACCCAAAAAATGAAAGTTTTAGGTCAAAACAGAGAAATAGGACCCTATGTCCCAAAACCACTACAGTGTCCAACTGTAGTGAATACAGGTATGGGCATGTGCAAGAAAATATTGTTGAAACGAACCTGTGTGTGCGTATTGTGGATCTAAAGAACATGCCACACAATGGAATTGCAACGAACTAAAATGTATAAACTGTGGGCAGAATCATCTTGCAAGATCCAAAGAATACATGTATTACATGTACAACACGGAATTGAAAATGCTACAAGAAAGAACAGGAATATCTAATAGAGAGGCTAAATCAGAATTAAAAGTGAGAGGAATT
Source organism: Macrobrachium rosenbergii (assembly GCA_039081455.1). Lineage (NCBI taxonomy): Eukaryota > Metazoa > Arthropoda > Malacostraca > Decapoda > Palaemonidae > Macrobrachium > Macrobrachium rosenbergii. The sequence goes on along the minus strand of JANJGK010002091.1, from coordinate 143,868 downwards.
CAAGACCTTGCTAAGAAACTTAAATATGCCTTGACAACAAGAGCTAATAATGCATCAAAAATACGAACAGAAGTAACAAACCACAGCCAAATAAATCTCAAGAGGAAAATAATGCTTTACAGAAAAAACCAAACTGGTAAAGAATCAACAAACAGGCACAAAGGATATGGGTAACAGTAAAGTTGTGCTCAGCTCAAGTGATCTGAACTACTTATGAGTCTCTCTCCTCTCTGCCTGCCTCTCTCTTCCTCTCAGCCTCTACAACACAGATGCAGCAGCCACTGCCTGCCTGCCCACAGACCAGGCTTCACTCAACTCATCTAAAACTGTCTATGAGTCTCTCTCCCTCTCTCTCAGCCTCTACAATGCAGATGCACCAGACACTGACTGACTGACTGCCTGCCTGCCTACAGTAAAGTTGTGCTCAAGTGATCTGAAACTGCATTTGAGTCTCTCTCCTCTCTGCCTGCCCTGCCTCTCTCTCTCTCTCTCTCTCTCTCTCTCTCTCTCTCTCTCTCTCTCTCTCTCAGCTTCTAACAACACAGATGCACCAGACACTGACTGCCTGCCCACCACAGTAAAGTTGTGCTCAAGTGATCTTAAACTGCATATGAGTCTCTCCTCTCTGCCTGCCTCTATATTTCTCTCAGCCTCTACAACACACATGCACCAGCCACTGCCTGCCCCGCCCACAGACTAGGCTTCACCCAACTCATCTAAAACTGTCTACAAGTATCTCACTCTCTCAGCCTCTACAACACAGATACACTAGACACTTACTGACTGACTGCCTGCCTGCCTTCCTTTCTTCCACCACATAACTCTCTCTCCACATTAAAAATGCCTCTTTCTTTAATATGCACATTTATATTCTCTCCAAACTCAACACCCTATATATATAAGGCCACAACCACCACCCAAGGTCCAACATGCAACTCAACCAAATCTCTAGCACCAAAAACAACAAAATCTCCAAATTTCTCTCCCGCACCCGACTCCTCTTTCAACCTGTCCCTCTCTCAAACCTTTCACGCAATCTCTCTCCAACACACACTTGTCGAAGTCCATCTTCTCTTCTCCCCACAACAACTGCACGCCTTAGCCTGCCTTCTCACTCTCCCAACTTCAAAACAAACTCTCCATATCTTCTCTCTCTCTCTCTCTCTCTCTCTCTCTCTCTCTCATCTCTCTCTCTCTCTCTCTCTCTCTCTCTCTCTCTCTCTCTCTCCCCCCACAACACAGAGTCACCAACCACTGCCTGCGTGCCTGCCTGCCCACAGTCTAGTAGGCTGCGCTCAAGTGATCTAAAACTCCCCACTCTCTCTCTCTCTCTCTCTCTCTCTCTCTCTCTCTCTCTCTCTCTCTCTCTCTCTCTCTCTCTCTCTCTCTCTATTTGGAAAAATAGGTGACTGCTGGATGGCTCTACTAATGGATAGTGACTAGTTTGTGTCCCAATCATGTAGGGTCATGACTTAAACAATCATCATTTTCACTATCACGTTCAAGCTAGCCAGCTTCCAACTCTGCGGTCCCGTTAGACAGCTCGTCCAACGACACACAAGAACAGTCTCATCCCCCTTTCTTCACTTGCATCACCCACCACCCTTACCATTTAGTCTTCACTTGCATCACCCACCACCCTTACCATTTAGGTGTGTGGGTTAGTCTCTCTCTCTCTCTCTCTCTCTCTCTCTCTCTCTCTCTCTCTCTCTCTCTCTCTCTCATGTGTCTTGGCGAGCCGTGGCCAGGTTCAACCCCAATACTCGGAGGTAGGGGACCTTATCAACAGCCCAAATAACAATCGTCAATTGCTGGCAGCAGCAGCACCTACTACTGCAGCAGCGACCAGTATGGATAATACCATGAGCCGGCCAATGCAGGGTCTAAGAGGACCGCAGCTTATTTGGGATTTCTCGCTGCTCTACCCCTTATGACACCCCAACTTTCTACGCAAGTTGTGTTTGGGTGGTTTGCCATACGACGCACTGGGCCGTGGGGCAATCTCCATTAGAGAGAATGGAAGGGTCGTAGTCATCATACTTCCAGCTGGGCCTGGCGCAACAACCTCCCCAATAAATTCCTCTCTTTCCACTGGCACTCTCCTCAGGACTGACCAGTCAGTCAGTCCGGCTGCCACCCGACCCAGTAGTGTGGCGACTGGGTCTGTCTCTTTCGGCCAGTTCCCAGCGCTGTGCACAATAAATTTTATCGTTGCTAACTCAAGCCCGGATTCCGTCTTAGAGGTGTTCAGATGCAAATCCTTTGGGCTTAGCCCTGCTTCCTTGTTGTCTCCGCCAGGAGTGATACCAGCGGCCTGGTCTTGTGGTTCCTCTCATACTGAACAAGACTGCTATCACAACGACGCGCACAACAACAGTAGGGTAAAACTAACCTGTCTTGCAACAGTCTAAACCCAGCTCATGTTCCCTATTAACCCGTAAGGGACGGCATAATTTATCAATGTGCAGCACCCCAGACCGGGGAAACTTTGAGGTCGGCAAAATAAAAAAAAAAAATCACATCAATGGAAAGAAAATGACACGTACATTCAAACTGTATAAATTCAAAAATTCTAAAAATTTTCCCTACCTGCCACGAGAAGTTGAAAATGACTATTTACAACCCCTTGTGGGGCCTCATTTACAAGACAATCGTAAATTTTACCAACTTATATATGTTTTTTCTAATAAATAAGTTTTTTGGATTTTGTAAAATTATTATTACTGTTCACTACAATATCAAAACAGATAAGAAATAAAAGCAGTAACAAATTTTTTGCATGTGTTGTAAAATATTCACGTAAGTTTACGAGAAGGAAGATTCAGTAACTTTTTTTTTTACTTTTACATGCTTTTTCTAATATTTCTTTGCAATTTTCTTTGTAAAATTACATTTACAACCGACATACTATCGTAAAAGACAAAAACAAAAAACAACAGCAACCCCTTCGTATATATACAAGCAAATTTACACAAAGACTCATGTGAGAGAGAGAGATGCAGTACATTCCCCCTTGAAGTCACAAGTATTACTGATACTGGCCTAACTCTCACGTCTGTATAAAAGTTGCCATTAGTGAATTTATAGCATATTTATAGCATATAGAAGTATTGGCACCTTTGTTTTGAATTATTATTTCCATAACAGTGGTGCGTAATTCTGCTTCACACTCAAGCTCAATCCGTCCACCTCCCCAAACCTGTTTTACTTCACACTGAAGCTCAGTCCGTCCACTAAGGGTTAACAGGTGAACAATCCAACGCTTTGTAATTTGTACTTCACAATGATAGGAAGAGCCGACATCGAAGGATCAAAAAGCGATGTCGCTATGAACGCTTAGCCACCACAAGCCAGTTATCCCTGTGGTAACTTTTCTGACACCTCTTGCTTAAAACTCTTAAAAGGTCAAAAGGATCGATAGACTGTGCTTTCGCAGCCCATATTCATACTGAAAATCAGGATCAGGCTAGCTTTTCCTCTTTTACTCTACACGAGGTTTCTGTCCTCGCTGAGCTAGCCTTGGGACACCTGTGTTACCATTTGACAGATGTACCATCCCAGTCAAACTCCCCACCTGATACTGTCCTCGGCCAGGATCGCCGTTGGGCGCGAGCACCCAGACCTGGCATGCCACCACCCTTACCTCCTTACCTTACAGACCTTACAGACCTTACAGTTCGTTCGGGTTGCCCCAGGTCCCTCAGTGTGAGGCACCTTTGATGTTTACCAGAGAACTGCTAATGCATTTTCCTGTATATTTTGCATCTTCCAATCTTGGATGGTCTGGGATGCAGCTTAGATATTTGTTGAGCTTATTCTTAAACACATTTACACTCACTCTTGATATGTTCCTCAGATGAGCTGGTAATGCATTGAATAATCGCTGCATTATTGATGCTGGTGCGTAGTGGATTAATGTCCTGTGTGCTTTCCTTAGTTTTCCTGGTATAGTTTTGGGCAATATTAATGTACCTCTGCTTGCTCTTTCTGATATTTTTAGCTCCATGATGTTTTTGGTAATTCCTTCTATCTGTTTCCATGCCAGGGAAAAGGCAAGCAGCGCACTCATGTCGAACAAACAGCTTGGAGGTAGAATCTCAGAGACACTGGCCCACCTTGGGAGCCAGGCTTCGGTTCCACTTAACCGAGTAAGTAGAGAAATGATCAGAGTAGTGGTATTTCCCTGTCAGCTGGTTACCCAGCCTCCCACCTATGCTACACCTCTCATGTCTCTCTACAATATCAGACTAGAGTCAAGCACAACAGGGTCTTCTTTCCCTGCTGATGTGTGCAGGCCCATTCCCCTGCCTGTGGGTTCGCTAGATAGGCGGGGACAGTGGGAATCTCGTTAATCCATTCATGCATGTCACTAATCAGATGACAAAGCATTTGGCCCTTTATTTTTATTTTTTTTTTATCGGCCAGTCTAGGTACCTACCCTTATGCCTTTCCAAATGTCTCTCAATTCTCCGGGCACTTAGCACTTTTTGTGATAAAACTATTAAAATACTCAGGTATAAGTATTTTTACAGGGTTTTCCTTGGTTTAAGCTATCAAAATGGGCAGTTCTAAGTGTTTTTAGAGGGGTGTTAAGCATTCGCGGATTTGACCTATTTTGGGGGGGGTGTGATTATTATTTTATGTATATTGAATTATATTTTATATATTTAGGCTCCTGGTCCCCCTCTTTCCTCTCTCTTGGAAAGAATATTATCCTACATTGTGGGGGGTGTCAGAGTTGCCCACACTCCTCTCTGTGGCCAGGTTATTAATTCATAATTACAATGTGGCTAAAAGGCTCCTGCAGCATAATCCTGAGTCTTTTTAGTTTCCTTCTTTGGCTTCACAGTCTTCGTCAAGCTGTGTCTTCTCCTCTATCTGTCTTGAATGTTCAAGGCTACATTTAGTTCTTCCGGACTGATGTTAAGTTCATATAGAGGAGATGACTTCTGGTAACCAAAATTATGGTCCAGAATAGCTGTTTCTGCCACAAATTGAAGACGCTAAAGTCCAGCAAACTTTACTTTGCTTGCTCTTTGCCACATTTTTTAATAAAAACTTTCATTCGCATTTTGTGTCAAACCTCTCACACATCTCTCTAGAAGCTCAGTTGTAGTGAGAGCCTCATAAATGCTTCTGATGTTCTTCTCGGCTTCTTCTCCGATGTTGAACACTTGGGACTTAGTATGTTGGATGTCTTCAGGTGACTTTCCTTCAGCAATAGCTTGCTGAAAGAAACACCAAGAATTTGGTCCCTTCTTACAAAACCCATGTCGAAGTTTCTGGTCTGTTGAGATGTGGTGAAAGCTACTCATAATGGCCAATTTCATTTCCAGACTTGTCTTTCCAACATTTTCACGTATGCGTTGGCCAAAGTAAGCCACCATGGTATCAGTAGCCTTATCTGACAACTTATTTTTGCCTCCTAATAAACTCCGGAACATCTGCTTGCCTGTCTTCGTTGTTACGGGTACTTTCAACTCATCACGTAATTTTCGGAGACGAGCTCCCATTCTTTTCTGTACATGATTGATACATTCAATCTTTATTACATTGACGTCTTCATATGGTCGTTGGCCATCATTCATTGCACATACAGCATTGTTAGCGCTGGAATCTCCATCTCCCATGAAATATTCATACTTGAATTTCAAGTCCATTGAACGGCCAAAAATCCTTCTTGCTCTGTCGGGTTCCATTCCTGCAGCAGTTCCAGAGTAGTTTACTGTACATTCATGATTTCTTTGCCATGTATCGAAATACTCTTGAGTAATTTTCTTGTTCTTCAAGTCATTGCGTTTGTACGTACACACACTGCAATATTTGTTCATCACTTCGTAGTCGACGAGAAATCCAGTGCAAACTTCTATAACTACTGCCATGCCAACTTTTGATGTATGCCCTCTCCTCATCCAAGTCCCATCATAAGAAACATCAATCTTCAAACAGCCATCTTCATTAGGAACAATGTTTAACTTTTCTTCATAATGTTTTCTGATGCACTGGTAGATATTTTCTTGTTTCTTCTTGTAATGTTCTTTCATCAACTGGAAGATGAAATGAAGATGGCGATAATATGAATATGTTGAAATCATCTTCATTCCAAATGCGCCTAAATATCTTCGTAATGCAGCAAAGCCAAAGTTTTCGGTAATAGGCAAATTCAAAATAATGTTATTCCGTTTATACAAATTCTTCCCATAAGACTCTGGGGAACTGATGATCTTCTGTTTGCATCTTTTGCATTGAATATCAATAATCATTTCTGCCACATGAGGAACCAGCTTGTAAAGATAAAGGGGTTTCTTTTTGCATTTACATTTGAAATTTTATAGTTCTTTCAGCCTCTTCATACTAATGCTAAGAGTTTTTTGTGAATAATCGGCCACTCTCTTTTTCTCTTCTATCTGTAATTCTTCTAATAATTTCTCTCGTAACAAGTATCGGTGAACAATTTCCTCTTCTAAAATAGGTTCTTGAATATCTCCAGCATGAGAAGTAGATGGTTGTGGTTCTAGTTGTTGTTGTTGGCTGGTGGTAGCTGGGTGAGATAAGGTCGACCGAGGGTAAGTGGCCTCTTCCGCCCCACCCACTTCACCGCTATTGATGCCTCCCTCTTCATGACGTCGTTTCTTCCTTTCTCTTATGGAACGTAGATGTTGGTTAAAATTTTCTTGGTCTCAGCATGGTTTCTTCTGAACACAGAAGTATTGCAAAGCCAAGATAAATACAAAAAATTGACTTGTAAAGTAATATAAGTGCGCTGAATGAAAAGTGTGTCAAAACACGGGCGAGGTTGGGCAGTGTGACGTCTTGCTTCGTCGAGAGCTAAGCTACCACTGATCACCCAAGTGGGTACACTCCTTCACCCAACAGAGCCTCTACACACTTGCGTAGGACATAGTTGCCATATACCACATTTAGATATTCTACTTTGATAGCTAAATTGAAATTACTACTGATATACTGTACTGAAGTTATCATTACATTATACGAAAAATGTAATTTTCTCAGTGATAGTAGGGTTACAGTTTTGGCTTACAACTACAAAACTATTGCGAATTTTTTACAACTCCAAAACTATTGCGAATTTTTTAATAAAATTTTCTGAGAATATAGTCAAGAGGTGTAAGAGTCCGTATGTGAAATATCAGGAAAAATTTGGATTCTTCGATTTTTTCGTCAAACGCTCCCCTTAAACTAAGATATACTTAACATCTGAGTAAAAGACTGCAGTTGGTGTATCCCCAGGAAGATGTAGGGCCTTCCGAGTGAACCTCCTCACTTCCAAGTCGAGCTGTACAAGATGGTAATGGCGCAGATCTCTGTGCAGGACCAAATGATGAAGCCGAGGGATCGCCACAGTCTTGAGCGCCCATAGCTTCTGCTGTGGCTTGAGAGGAGCTTTTTTGCAGGTGACCGAGTTCACTTTTAATTTTCCCAACTGCCTTGTTTCCATTAGCATTCAGCTGGGTACCGATCTCAATTCCCAGGTATTTATAAAATTCATTGGGTTTCAGCCCCGATATATCGATGTCTTCATATTTAAAGTTGACGTCATCCAAATACCAAGTCCTTCTTGCTGAGTCTCCGATGCCCATTGTCATGCATTTCCCAATTCCTGGTTCTAATCCAATCTCCAATGTGTTTCTTAGCAGTGTGCACCCCTATGCCATAAAGGAGGTTCTGAAATGCCATATCTAGAACGATGTTAAAGAGTAGGGGAGACAATGGGTCTCCCTGCATTACTCTACAGGTGACGTCAATTCTTCTGCTGAGTATCTCAGTCGAAATCTTCCCATAAAAGCTTGCCAGGTATTCTATAGAGCTGCTGTCCACACCGGCCTCCCTCAATGCATTTAACAGAGCAGGATGGCCCACTGAGTCGAAAGCTTTCTTAAAATCAATGAAAGTGATGTACAAGTTCTTCGAAGTAACTTTTGCCTTCTTAATCAATTCCTTCAGCAAAAAGGCATTAGCGATGATCCCCTCCTCTGCTTTGAACCCTTTCTGCCTCATTGAAGAGGGGATCTGGTCCACCACACGTCGTGCCAAGATTTTGTGAAGGCCCCTCATGACTATGGATGTTATAAATTTAGTAATCAACCTGAAGTCCCCTGGCCCACGGGGATTGTCGGTCTTGGGAATCAAGGTGGTTCTACCACTAGTCCAGTCGGTAGTTGACGTTCTAGTTGCCAGTACTTCGTTGTAGAATCAGGTGATGTGTCGAGTTTTGGCATTCCTTAGATTGGCTGGGTGAATGCTGTCTGGGCCCGGAGCCGAGTTAAGCTTCATCCTTTTCTTCATCCAATCAACGTCTTCATTCATGATCGGTTCAGTGATAGATATCTCTCTTGTGATTTGGTTATGATGGTTGTTGACTGCAGGGCTGGGTGTTTGGAATAGGGACACCCAGTACTCTTCTGTGCCTGGCTGATAGCTTGGTCTAGCAAGGGGGTCCCTTCGCAATATGGTGTTCTGCACTACACGGCCTCGATTTTTCTTCCAGCTCCTCTGAATGACAGCATATCGTCTTCTCCCCAACACTTTTTGAGGAGCATTACCGATGATCGGTGGTTTCCTGGTGTTGTTGGGTGCTCTTAACTTATCTTCTGCTGAAGACTGAGTATTTCATACTGTTCCTCGACATCCTCAGGCTCGTTGGGATCTTCAGGTGGACGTCAACAACAATGGCTCGCTGTCATCAGGATCTTCAGATGGTCAACCTGTCCATGCCGCTAGGTAGTTGTTCATTCCGTCCTCTGATGCTCTTGAGGTTTGCAGTTATTAGGTCCTCTTCTATGGTCTCAACTTCATGGCAGGTAGGTATCCTCGCTGGTCCTCTTGATGTTCTATCTCCTCCTCTTGTTCTTGATGAAATCCTAGTGTTGACTGCTTCTTCTCTGGTGTTATGTCCTTCCGGGGTCGTAGTCGGTCTCCTGTTACTCCTTCCTATTGCACCTCTTCCTTTGTCTTCGTTGGAGCTATACTCCTGGTTATGGGGGGTGAAAAGGTTACATGACTTTATTACAGTAAAACCTTATATTTTCTTGTTCTGCATGATGAGACAATAAAAAAAATCTTGGGTAGCCTTTCAGGAAGTGGTACAGTTTTTCTCCAGAGGTTGATATGTCATTTTTGCTCCGAGCCAATTCGCGACATTGGCTATATAAATGTTTAATGAAATAAATCAACCAGAAACTACTTCAAAGGCAAATACTGCATGTATTTTGAAAGACCAGGGATGAAAATCAACATTTCAGCAGCATTCATGAACATAAGCCATCAACTAAACAGACGCAGAGCAAAGGTTTACCGAATTTTGTCAAAATTTGCCTTTCAGAGTGATAGTTGGCTCATTTTCTGTGGCTTCCTGTTTGCTTAATAATTTATTGTGAGCCATCAAACTTGGTCAAAACTTCCTTAGTTAGTCTTCTTTCTAATGGTGTCTATATGTTTGAACTGCTACTTATTGTCTTGGCTCAGCAGAGAAAATAGTAAACAATGGTTACCCCTACCCCAAAACAGCAATTTTTCACCATGTTAATCATGTGCCCAAAAATGTGTAGTATTGCAAGTATGACATTATTTCTGCTCTCTACATCTATCATTTTCATGTTAAGAAAGCCTGTGGAAATACTGCTGACTGTTTTGGAATTTTTTTTTTGCCCCCCCCCCCCCACAATCGAGCCAATCAAGTATCTTTTCATATTTGCAAAATACTGGATAGGGCAGGGTACGATTTATTGACATTCTAGTATAACTTGTACATTTTTCAGAAACAATATGTGGCTCAGTGGGACTTAATATATCATGAAATGATGGCTGTGAAGAACCTACATCATCAATATACTAATGTGTTGGACAACACACATGAATCCTACCATCACCACGAAGCTTCACAGTCAACTACAGACTGCAAGGAGGCTCATGTCCAGGCAGTGGTGCAGTTCATAGAGGAAAGAGGGTCTCCCGTGTCTCGGGATTGCATGTGAAACCTTGCAGAATTTTCCAACAAAAGAGCTTATGTCAACAGACATCAGAAATGACATCTTGAATGCTGTTTCCAAAGGAAAAGAAAACTACATGAGTGTGAGAAAGGAGAGATTCCTCACCAAAACTCAAAGGATCACCAACAGCATACATCGAATGAACTTGACAACAATGAATACAGTCAGAAGTAAAGCACAGAATACAGTTAAGAGAGTAGTCAAGGATATCTACATTGTTAGTAGAACACTGGAACTCGCTCGTGATCGAGGTGTCACAACGGAGGACCTTTTGAAGTATGACGTTGCACCCTCTCCTCTGTTGTTTGATGAAGACGGGATGATGACAAAGCCAACCAAAAGTCACTTGGTTCAAGAAATTGAGACGCACCTTGAGCCTGAGGACTACAACTATGATCATCGGAAAGATGCTGCCTTTGTCATAGATGTGATGGCAAATATCCAGAAGGTTCGAATTGGGAAAATGTCCGCATTCGATGATCTTCTCTCTGGATTTCTTTCCCTTACTTACAAGTGCCATGAATTTGGCCGATGTGACTATGTGTTTGACATGTACTCCAATGCTCCTTCAGTGAAAGAGAGCGAAAGAAAGGCATAATGACAAAGTTCCTATAGAGTACAGTTCCATTGATAGATCATCTCCACTTCCAAAGGACATGGGAACCTTCTGGCCTTCAAACACAAACAAGCTCCTTGTTGAGCAGCTGATCTACTGCCATCTTCAAGTACATGGGAATACTGGACAATATCCAACAGTTCTTGGCCAAGTTTCAACAGCAGATGAAGAGTGGCAATGCATCAAGGTTCACCAAGGCACAAAACATGTGATGTCCCATCTGCAGTTCACAGTGTATGAAGAGGCTGACCTTCGCATACCAATACATGTACTGGAGTCACTCAAGGCAGGAAACAAGGTATGCGTAGTGATCTCCAATGGTACTGATGTAACCGTTGCCCTGCTCTACCACATGCCTGTATTTATCCAAAATGGCATTGAGGAACTCTGGGTGTGAGCTGGAGTTGGGGATACGACTCGGTACCTGCCTCTTCACACCTTGTTCCAGGGCCTGGGGGGTTCACTCTGTGATGTGTTGCCAGCTGTGCACAGTCGGACTGGATGTGATATCACCAGCAAAGTGGGCACCTAGAAGGCTGCTTTGAAAGCGCAACCACAGATGCTCTTGAAGCACTTTGGAAAGTCCTCGAACCTCTCAGAACAAATGGTAAAGAATACAGAGGTATACCTAATCAAAGTCCTGAAACCAGAGTGATGCAAGAAATTTTTCTGAGTATTGATCTGAGGTGTTCCATCACACAAAAGTAAGTTCCCTCCAGAACCTTCCTCCTACCAGCCAAGGAATATCTCCACATATAAAGCGCAGCTTGTACAATGCGTACACCATGATGCATTGTTTGGATATGTACTTGGACAAAGAAAATGTGGTGGTATTGAAGCCAGATGACTATGGTTATGAATACTAACAGGAAGATCTGATACCATCAACATCATGGAAAGTATTAGAACCCAAGTGGTCAGTCTGCTGTACTTGCATGAAATGAGCCAGGTCAGTGTGTCCATGCAGAATGGCTAGTGTCAAATGTGGACACTTCTGTCAGTGCCGGAGGAAATCTGAGACAGTTTGTAAAAATCCAGTTGTTTAATTGTGTATTGAATATATAGTTATATGTAGGCACAGGTATTAGTTGTCAGTATCACTAAGTTTACATGTTTCATGTCAGACAAATTGTTACAATGTACCACATTCACAAAACATGTCAATATTTATTGATTATTTCTAGGAAGATTTCCTTATTCTTACTGTTTTTTTTCCTGTAGTTTAGCAGATAACATTTACATCTAATTGAAAATGCATAATCTTCCTGATGTTAGTTAATTATGTGATGAATGTGTGGCTATGTTTGTACCTTTCATGATATATAATGCGTAGCTTTCGAGTTGTCCTATTGAATACTCCCCAGGAGTCAAGAAACTAAATGTCCATGATGTGTATTATGTCTACTGCCTTAAGTATTAAAATTTGATAAATGATCTCTCGCTTTCTGGTCCCATTGCCATGCAAATACATGTCACAACTTCTCCGACTTCTCTCAAGTCCGATACTTTTTGTTTGAACATGACTATTTCACATCCATTTAAGAATTATCTGAAAAAGTAAACTCCCAAACATGCCACAAATGATTCCATTGGCTTCTTTGTCATTGAAAACCCCCATGTAGATACAAAAATTTTCCTGATAGGACCATTATTTGCAGAGTTATGGGTACTGTACTTCTATTGACGGCGTAACGTCGCTTTTTTGGGGTAGGGGTCACTTTTGTTTACTATTTTCTCTGCTGAACCATCAAATAAACACAAGTTCAAATATGAAGACATTATTAGAAAGAAGACTAAGTAAGGAAGTTTTTGACCAAGTTTGATGGCTCTCAATAAATTATTAAGCAAATAGGAAGCTACAGAAGATGAGCCAAGTATCAATCTGAAAGGCACATTTCGACAAAATTCGGTAAACTTTTGCTCTGTGTCTGTTCAAATGATGGTTTATGTTGATGAATGCTGCTGAAAAATGTTGATTCCTATCCCTGGTCTTTCAAAATGCATGCAGTATTTGCCTTTGAAATAGTTTCTGGTTAATTTATTTCACCAAACATGAACAAAGCCAATCTCACAAATTTGCTCTGAGCAAAAATAATGTATCGGCCTGTGTAGAAAAACTGTACCACTTCCTGAAATGCTACCCCAGTTTTTTTTGAGTGTCTCGTCATGTAGAACAAGAAAATATAAAGTTTTGCTGTAACAGAGTCATGTAACCTTTTCACTCCCCAGAGCCCAGAGCAGAAGCTCCTGTTGGAGAATATAGTCAGCCTGTTTCTGGATCTTTGCCAGAGGTGCTGGATTTGCCTACTTTTGCTTCTGCTTCATGGTTGTTACCTGCTTGGTGGTTGAGGCAGCCTGATTATTTTTGGATCCACTTTGCCCTGCAGTTGCAAGGATTTAGCTGCCCTTTATCATTCAGCACCACTGATCCAGTATTACTGTCGGTGGGACCTCTCTTGTCCACGGTAAAATATTTATCTATTGATTAATAATGTGTGATCATGGCCTCTAGTCCACTGCTGACATATTATGTGGGCCCATTATTTGTCTATTGTCCACATCTGCCCGAGTGGATCCTGTGATACCCCGCCACCGGGAGATTCTCCTCTGACATTTGCGAGGAATTAATTATCACGGAGGAGTTATTAGAGTATTGAATTTAGTGTGTATCATGGTAGGGTATTCTGTCTTTTGACTTTTCTCCTCCTTTCTGGACTGCCTCCCTTTTTTTTGGTACAAGTGTGTTGAGGTCTGTCTTTAATTGTGTAAGTGTGGTTTATATATAAGGGTGTTTGGTTTTCATTCAATTTTTGTATCATTGAGGTTCAGGTGTTACTTCTGTCTGTAACTCATGTATTAAATTTAATAATCATTCCAGTGTTTATTTGGCCCCCTGAATTGTCTTGCACACAGTTTAATTAGTGGTACGATTCCACCCATTGTGGACTTCGTATCTTGTTTGTGAATACATTATTTAGGAATTGAAAGTATTTATAGTGTAGTGGAGAAGTGTCCATTACAATCTTCACTTATTTTATTTTTCTTTATGTATTTATTTATATATTTTTAGTAAATGTTATATACCTATTTATTATTATTTGTTTATTTTTAATTATTTTTAAAATTTATTTTTATATATATATTTTTTTGTTTATTTACGTTCATTTTTATGTATTTATTTATTTTTATTTATTTATTTTTTATTTATTTTTATTGGTTATTTTTATCTATTTTGATTTATTTTCATTAATTTTATTTATAATTTTTAAATATTTTGTATATTTATTTATATATATTTATTTTTAGTTATTTATACTTATTTATGCATTATTTATATGTTTTATTTATTTTTATTTATTTATTTTATTAATTTTTTTATCTATTTTTTATGTATTTTTATTTATCTCTTTTTTATCATTTACCTTTTAATTTTTTTATTTTTATTTATTTAATTTATATTAATTTATTTTTCTTTCTTTTATTTTGTTCATTCTTATTAATTTATTTGTATTTTTTTATTTTTATCTGTTTATTATCTATTCATTACTTTCTATTTGTTTTCCTTTATGTCAGTCATTTTTTATTTTATTTATTGATTATTAATTAGTTTATTTTTATTTTTTATATTATTTTATATTTTTATTTTAATATTTATTTATTATTATTGGTTGTTATTTGTTTGTTTTCTATTATTTTTATTTATCATTGTTTCTTTGTATTTATTTATTTTTATTTATTTATATTATTTTATTTGTTATAATTTATTTTAATATGTTTATTTTTATTTGTTATTTTATTTTGATTTATAAATGTATTTTTTAATTTATTTTTGTTTATTTATATATATTCATATTTTTATATTTAGTTTTATTTATTTTATTTTAATTTATTTTATTTATCTATTTAATTATCTTTTATATTTTTATATATTTTTATTTATTTTATTTTTATCTATTTATGATTATTTATTAATTTGTATATATTTTTTATATTTTTATTTGTATTTATTAATTTTTTTATTTATTTTGATTTATTTTTATTTAATTATACTTTTTATGTATATTATATATCCTTATTTGTTCTAATTTTTTATTTATTTTTATTTATTTTTATATTTATATTTTTTTTATTTATTCAATTTTATTTTTATATTTATTATTTTTTACTTATTCAATTTTTAAAATTATCTTTATTTCTTTTTATTTATTTATTTATTTGTATTTATTTTTTTATTGTAATTTTTTAATTTTTTATTATCGTTTTATTTATTTTTATTTACTTTTATAAACCTTATTTATTTTTAATTATTTGATTTTATTTTTATATATTTATTTTGTTTTATGTATTTTTTATTTACTTCTTTTTATTATTTTACTTTTATTTATTTTCATTTATTTTTATTTATTTATTTTATATATATAATTATTTTTTATATATTTATCTATTTTAAATTGAGTGATTGATTGATTTGTTTATTTTTAATAAATAATATTTATTATTTTTTCCTATTTTCCTATTTTTAAATTGCGTTTTAATTTAAATATTGATTGTTTTTTTTTTATTTTTTTAATAAAACTCAGTTATAAGAAGATATCTGTAAAAGTTAAACTAAATTCATTCATCATAAAGAGGGCAAAATTCATAAGAAATTGTATTCAAAATTACCATATTTTTCTAAAACTTTTCTTGTTACATTCTTTTTCCTTTTTTTAGGTCATTTTTGAAGTTAATTTTTTACCTAAATATTGATTGTTTTTAACAGTTTTTTTTATATAATTCTGTTATAATAATACATCAGTAAACGTTAAACTAAAATCAGTCATCAAAAAGAGGGCAAAACTCCCAAAAAAATTATTGTATTCAAATCGAAAAATTTGTGAAACTTTTTACACATTACATTTATTTTCCTTTTCTTAATGATTTTTTAAGTTGATTTTTGACAGAAATCTTGAATCTTTTTTAACAGTACTTTTATATACAAAAAGTATATGGCCATTTAGCCTTTACTTTTACCTTGATTGTTTTTTACAGTAGGTTCTTTTCAAAAAACTTTCTTATAAGAATATATCCATAAACGGTAAACTAAAAAACTAAAAATGGACAAAACTGCAAAAAATATCGAAATCAAATTGATTTTTTAAAATTTGTTACATATTTCATTTATTATCCTTTTTCTTAATGATTTTTAAATTGTTTTTTGTCTTAAATATTGGATGTTTTTTTTTAGTTGATTTTTGAAGTTGATTTTTTACTCAAATTTTGATTGTTTTTTTAATGGATTTATTTATATAAGTATGTTATAATAATATATCAGTAAACGTTTAACTAAAATGAGTCATCAAAAGAGGGCAAAACTCCCCCAAAAATTTGATATTCAATTCGAAATATTCCTAAAACTTTTTACCTATTTCTTTTATTTTCCTTTTCTTAATGATTTTTTAAATTGATTTCTGACTGAAATCTTGAATGTTTTTAACAGTATTTTTATATATAAAACATATTTCACCATTTAGTCATCAACAAGAGGCAAAAGTACGAAAAATATCGTAATCAAATTGTACCATTTTTTTTTCACTTTTTACATTTTGCTTTTTACATATTTCATTTATTTTTAATTTTTTAATTTTTTATTTTATATATTATTATTATTATTATTATTATTATTATTATTATTATTATTATTATTATTATTATTATTATTATTATTATTATTATTATTATTATTATTATTATTATTATTATTATAATAATAATAATAATAATAATAATAATAATAATAATAATAATAATAATAATAATAATAATAATAATAATAATAATAATAATAATAATAATAATAATAATTATTATTATTATTATTATTATTATTATTATTATTATTATTATTATTATTATTATTGTATTTTTAGAATTTGATATATCTTAAATTTTATTTCTTGATATTTGATATAATTTATTTTAACAGAATTTTATTTAGTAGAATTAAATCTAAAAATATACAGGATTATGATTAAAATAATGTTTCACGAATTCAGTACCTGAATTATGCAATAAAATAAAATTGAAGATCATATAACTTTTGCATATAAAAATAATTTACTTTTTGTATTTTTCTTATTTTTAATTTTTTTAATTTTTACTCATTTATTTCTATTTATTTTAAATTTCATATTTTATTTTTATTTATTTTAATATATTTATTTGTATTTATTTTTTATTTTAATTTATTTATTTTTATTTTGTTATGTTATTGATTTTTATTTATTTTATATAATTTTTTATTTACTTATTTATTTTATTTATATATTTTCACTTTTATTTTTCTTTATTTGTTTAATCATATCTATTAAAATTATTTCTTTATTTATTATTATTTACTTATTGATATTTATTTTTATTTATTTGTTAATTTATACTTTTTTATTATTTAGTAATTTGTATTTATTTATCATATATTTATTTTTATTTATTTACTTACATTTGTTTTTATTTATTTTTAATTGTTTTAATTTATTTATTTTAATTTATTTATCTGGTTATTTTATTTATCTATTTTGATTTTTTTATTAATCTTATTTATTAAATTTAATTTCATCTATTTATATATTCATTTATTTTTAATTATTTATATATATTTATGTATTCATTTTTATTTATTGGTTTTATTTTATTATCAATTTATTATTTACTTACTTTTATTCAATTACTTTTTATTTATCATTATTTACTTTTTAATTTTTTATTTATTTTTAGTTATTTATTTATTTATATTTATTAATTTTCATCTATTTTTTATTTCTTTTCATTAATTTTATTTATCTTAATTTAATTCTATTTATTTTTGGGGTATTTTGATTTTTAATAATTTATTTTTATTAATTTTTATTTATCTGTTTAGTTATTATTATTTATTTAATTTAATTATCTTCATTTATTTTAATTTATTATTTTTTAATTATTTTTATTTATATTTATTCAGTACCATTTATTTGTTTTTAATTTAGTTTTATGTATTTGAATTTATTAATTTTTATCTATCTATAATTATTTGTTTATTTTTATTCAGTTTTATTTTTTATTTTTATTTATTTATATTTATTTGTTTTTATTTTTATTTTGTGTTTTTTATTTTTATTTATTTTATTTATGTACTTATTTTTATTCAGTTTTATTTTTAATTATTTTTTCATTTATTTATATTTTTATTAATTTTTATTACTTTTATTTATTCATCTTTTTTTATTAATTTTTATTAAATTTTATTTTACTTATTTTTACCTAATTTTTTAATTTTTATTTATTTTCATTTCTCTTTATTTAATTATTTATATTTATTTTTCTTTATTTATATTTATTTATTTATTCATTTTTATTTTTATTTATTTTTTAATTTATTTTTCTTTATTAAATTTTTATTTATTTGTATTTGTTTTTATTTATATTTATTTATTCTTATTTACTCAATTTTACTCCTTATTTTTATTTACTTTTATATTTATATTTTTATTTATGTTTAATTATCTATTTTATTATTAATTTGATTTATTTATATTTAATTTTTTATAGTTTTATTTATTTTGTTTTATCTATTTATTTTCTTTTATTTTCATTTATATACTTTTATTTATTATTTTTCTGCTATTCATTTTTTGTTTTATTTATTTAATTTTATTTATTTATGTATCTTTGTTTATTTAATTATTTTATATTTATTTTCATATTTATTTTATATGTATTTATTTTTACTTATTAATTAATTTTTTTATTTTTTATGAATTTATTATTTTTTCCAAATTTTTTTTATTAGTTTTTAATTTTTTATTTTTATATCTATGTATGTTTATTTTTTATTAAGTTATTTATTATTATTTCGTCGTTTTTAATTTGTTTTTGTTTATATATGTATTAATTTTTATTTATTTGTTTATTTTATATTTATTTATTTATTTATTTTTATTTTTATTTACTTTTTCATTTGCTTGTTCATCTATTTTTTATTTATTTATTATTTTCTTACATATAATTTTCAATTATTATTTATTTTGTTTTTGTTTTTTATTTTTATTTATATTTATTTATTTTGTTTTTATTTATTTTTATATTTTTATTTATATTTATTTATTTATTACTTTTTTACTTTAATTAATTTTTATTTATTATTATTTTTTATTTAATTTTATTTATTTTTATTTATTTACTTTTATTTTTGTGTTTTTATTTATTATTTATTTTCATTATTTAATTTGTTTTATTTACTTAATTTGTTTTATTTATTTTTATGTAAATATATTTATTTTTTTTTATTTTTTGTTTATTTATTTATTTATATATATTTTTATTTTCATTTATTTAATGTATTTATTTTTATTTATTTGTATTTATATATTTATTTTTTATTTTCATTTATATATTTTTTATTTAATAATTAATCTATTTATTTATTTTATTTAATTCTGTATATTAATTAATTAATTTATTTATTCATTTGTTTACTTATATTTATTTATTTATTTTCTTTTATTTATTTATTTATTTTTATTTGTTATTTGTTTATTTTCATTTATTTAATTTTTTCATTTTTTATTTTTATTGTATATTTATTTATTTTTATTTTTTATTTTTTTATTTTTGATTTTATATTTTTATTTACTTATTTTTATTTATTATAATTCTTTTATTTATTTCGTTTATTTATTTATTTATTTATTTATTTATTTTTATCTGTTATTTTTGTTTATCTTATTTATTTTCATTTACTCACTTTTTATTTGTGTTCATTTTTTAATTATTTATTTATATTTATATATTTATTTATTTTTATTTATTCATTTAACTTTATTTTTAATCGTTTATTTTTATTTCTATTTATCTTTTTATTTTTAATTACTTTTTAGGTATTTTCATTTATTTTTTAATTAGTTTTTATTTAATTTTATTTATTCAGCTTTATTCATTTTTATTTTTTACTTTCATTTATTTTTATTTGTTTTTATTGACTTTTAATATTCATTTTCATTTATTTTCATATATATTGTTTATTTTTATTTTATATTTTTTATTTATTTATTTTTATTTACATAATCTTCATTTCTTTTATTTTTCTTTATTTATTTATTTATTTTTAGTCAATGTTATATACTTATTTATTATTGATATATTTTTAATTATTTTTTATTTTTATTAATTTTTTATTTATATTAATTTTTACTTATTTTTTATTTATTTTTATTTACGTTTTTTGGTTATTTTTATTTATGTTTTCATTTATTTTTATTAATTTTATTTTAATTATTTTTTATTTATTTATTTATATTTATTTATTTTTAATTATTTATACTTGTGTATTATTTATTTGTTTTAATTTATTTTTATTTATTTTATTTGTTTATTTATTTATTATCTATTTTTTTATGTATTTTTATTTATTTATTTTTTATGATCACCTACGTTTTATTTTTTTATATTTTTTTCTTTATTTGATTATATTAATTCATTTTTATTTATTTAATTTTGTTCATTTTTAGTCATTTATTTGTATTTTTATTTTTATCTATTTATTATTTATTTTCCTTTTTTCAGTCATTTTCAATTTAATTATTGATTATTATTTATTTTTTTATTTTTATTTTTTATGGTTTATTTATTTTAATATATTGTATAATTATTGTTATTGATTTTTATTTACTTATTTTCTATTATTTTTATATATCTCTATGTATTTATTTTTTATATTTATTCATTATTATTTATATTTATTTATTTATTTGCTTTTATTATTATTTATTTTACTTTATTTATTTTTATTTGTTTTTATTTTAATTTATATATGTATTTTTTATTTATTTTTGTTTCTTTATATTTATTTTTTTATTTATATATTTATTTAGTTTTATTTTAATATATTTGTTTTATTTATTCAATTATTTTTTTATTTTTATATTTTATTTATTTTATTTTTATTTAGTTATTTATTATTATTTATTCATTTATATTTTTATTATTTTAATCATTTATTTTTGTTTGCATTTATTAATTTTTCATTTATTTGTTTTTATTTTTATTTAATTATATTTATTTATGTATATTATTTATTTTTATCTATTCTCACTTTTTATTTATTTACTTTTTATTTTTGTTTATTTATATTTATATTTATTTATTTATGAAATTTTTTTCTTATATTTATTATTTTTACTTATTTTTATTTATTCAAGTTTTTATTGATCTTTATTTCTTTTTATTAATTATTTATATTTATTTTTTATATTTTATTTTAAAATTTTTATTATTTTTTATTTATTTTTATTAATCTTATTTATTTTTTTATTATTTTTATTTGATTTTATTTATATAAATTTATCTTTTTATTTATTTATTTTTTTATTATTTTGATTTTATTTATTTTTCATTTATTTTTATTTATTTATTTAATTATATATATATATATATATATATATATATATATATATATATATATATATATATATATATATATATATATATATATATGTATATATTCTATATATTTAAGTATTTTAAGTTGTTTGATTTATTTATTTATTTGTTTTTAATAAATAATATTTATTATTTTTAAAGATTTCTTGCATATATTTTTTCATTTATTTTTTTATTTTTCATTAATTTATTATTTAATTTTTGCTCATTTTTATTTGTTTTTCATTTATTTATTTATTTATTTATTTATTTATTTATTTATTTATTTATTTATTTATTTATTTGATATTAATTGTTATTAATTTATTTTTTATTTTATCCTATTTTTGAATTTTATTTATTTTTTATTTATTGTTTTAATTTTATAATTATTTTTCATTTATTTTTCTATTTATTTTTATTTTTTATATTTTTATTTTTTATTTTATTTCTTTTTATTTTGTTTATATATTTATTTCTTTTATTTTTATTTATTTTTATTTGTTTATTTATCATTATTTATTTTTATTTATTAACCTTTTTATTTTATTTATTTTTTTCATTTTGTTTGTTATTATTTATTTTATTTTCATTTATTAATTTATTTATATATTTATTTATTCGTGTTATTTTGATTTATTTAATTTATATTCACTTATTTATTTTAATTTTATTTTTATTTTTTATTTCATTTATATTTATTATTTTTACTAATTTATTTTTATTTTTATATTTTTTATATATTAATTTTTATATCTTTATTAGTATATTTTTTATTTATCTTCATAAATTTTATCTTTAATCTTTGTTTATTTATTTATTTTTATTCTTTATTTTTATTTATCTTATTTATGTTTTTATTTACTCTTATTTTTGTATCATTTTATTTATTTATTTTTTATATTTATTTATTTTTTATTTTTATTTATTCATTAATTTTTTAATTCATTTATTTTTGTTTTTATTTATTTATATATTTTTATTTATTTTTTATTTCTATTAATGTTTTGTTTCATATTTGTTTATTTTTTATTTCATCATTATGTATTTTTTATTTATTTATATTTATTTCATTTATTTCTTTTTTATTTTTATTTTTTACTTTATTATTATTATTATTATTATTATTATTATTATTATTATTATTATTATTATTATTATTATTTATTTTTATTGATTTTTATTTTTAATTTTGATTTATGTATTTTTATATAATATTGTTTATGCTATTTATACTTATTTATTTTTATTTATTTGTTTATGCAATTTATAGTTATTTATTTTTATTTAATGTATTTTTATTTATTTTAATTTTTAATTTTTAATTTTTGTTTATTTTTATTTAATTTTATTTATTTATTTTTATTTATTTATTTTCATATATTTATCTTTTTTTAATTTGATTTGTTTTTATTTTTTATGTTTATTAATGTTATTTATTTTATTAATTTTTATTTATTTTATATTTTTTATTAATTTTTTTTATTTCTATATTTTCATTTATTTTACTTTATTTATTTTTATTCAATTTTATTTCCATATTTATTATTATTTATTTTTTCTATTTATTTTGATTTATATTTATTTTTCTTTTAATTATTTATTACTTAGTGATATTTGTTTCTTTATTCATTTTTATTTATTTATTTATTTACAATAATTTCATATATATTTATTTTATTTTTATTTGTTTTTTATTTCTTTATTTGGTTATTTCATTAATCTATTTTCATTTATTTTTATTAATTTTATTTATTAATTTTAATATTTTATTCATTTATTTGTATTTATTTATTTTTAATCATTTATATTTATTTATGTATTATTATTTATTCATTTTTATTTATATTTAATTATATATTTATTTATTATTTATATATTTTTATTTATCATTGTTTATTTTTTAATTGCTTAATTTACTTTATTTTATTTTTATTTATTCTTCTTGATTTATTTGTATTAATAAAAATAACCAAATAAATAAATAAAAAGAAATGAAAAAATAAATAGAAATAAATGAATAAATATCAATAAATAAAAAAAATCTAAATGAAAAAAATAGATAAATAATAATAAATAAGCAAATAAAACTGAATAAAAATAAATAATTAAAGAGAGAAAAATAAAATAAATTAAAATATATAAATAAAAATTATATATAAAAATAATATAAAAAATAAAAATAAAATAAATAAAACTAATAAAACTAAAAAACAAAATACATAAAAATAATATAAAAAATAAATGAATAAAGATAAATAATAATAAATAAATAAAAATACATTAATAAATATAAAATAAATAAATATAAATATAAATAAAATAAATAAAAATAAATAAAATAAGTGAAAATAAATAAATAAAATTAAGAAATTAAAAAATTAATAAAATTTAGATAAATAAAAGTAAAAAACAAAAATAAATAAAAATGAATAAATAAGAATAAATAAAACTAAATGAAAAATAGATAATGATGAAATAAAAAATAAATATATATAAAACAAAAATAAATGAATAAAAATAAAAATAAATAAAAATGAATAAATAAATAAAAAAATAAATAACAAATAAAAATGAAAAATAAAAAAAATAAAGATAAATAAATGAAATACATAAAAATAAATAAAAGTATACTAATGAAGATATAAAAAATTAAAATATAAAAAAATGTAAAAATACAAATACAAAATAATAATATAAATATAAATAAAATAAAAGTAACAAAAATCAATTAAAACAAATAAATGAAAATAATAAAATAAAAACCACAAATAAAATGTAATGAATAAATGAAAACAAATAAATGAAAATAAATAGGAATCAATAAATAGAAACATGAAAATCAAATTAAATAAAAAATAAATAAATGAAAATAAAAAATAAGTAAAAACATAAAAATGAAAATAAAGAAAAATGAATAAGATAAATAAAAGTAGACAAAATAAATAAAAATATAGATAAAAATAAATAAAAACAAAAGAAAAAATGAAAAAATAAAAAATTAAATTAAAATTAATTTTAAAAACTAGGTTATAAGAATATATCAGAAAACGTTCAACTAAAATCAATCTTAAAAAAGAGGGCAAAATTCCCAATAATATCGTATTAAAATTTAAATGTTTTTTATTTTAGCTTTTTATGTTATATTCATTTTCTTATTTTTAGGTGATTTTTTAAATTGACTTTTCCTTTAAATATTGATTTTTTTAACGTTTTTCTTAATAAAACTCGGTTATAAGAATATATCTGAAAAAATTAAACTAAATTCATTGATCATAAAGAGGGGAAAATTCCCAAAAATATTATATTCAAAATTGACATATATTTTTTTTTACTTTTTATGTTACATTCTTTTTCCTTTTTTGTAGGTGGTTTTTGAAGTTGATTTTTTACTTAAATATTGATTGTTTCTTCAACGGAGTTTTTTTATATATAATTTTATTATAATAAAATATCAGTAAACATTAAAATAAAATCAGTCATCAAAAAGAGAGCAAAACTCCCCAAAAATATTGTATTCAAACTGAAATAATTTTGAAAAATGTTACATATTTCATTTATATTCCTTTTCTTAATGATTTTTTAAATTGATTTTTGACTGAAATGTTGAATGTTTTTAACAGCATTTTTATCTAGAAAACGTAAATGACCATTTAGCCTTTAATTTTATCTTGATTGTTTTTACCTTCGATTTTTTTCATAAAACTTTGTTATAAAAATATATCCGTAAACGCTAAACTAAAATCAGTCATCAAAAACGAGGGCAAAACTACGAGAAATATCGTAATCAATTTGAATTTTTTTTACTTTTTACATATTTTATATATTTTCCTTTTTTTAATGATTTTTAAATTGATTTTAGTCTTAAATCTTGAATGTTTTTAAGGTTTTTTTTTATATGAAAAAATTATATGATCTTTAACTTTATTTTATTGCATAATTTAGGTACTGAATTCGTGAAGCATTATTTTTATCATAATAAATTATATATTTTTTAGATTTAATTCTACTGAATAAAATGCCATTAAAATAAATTATACCAAATATCAAGAAATAAAATTTAAGATACATAAGATTTTAAGAATGCAATAATAATAATAATAATAATAATAATAATAATAATAATAATAATAATAATAATAATAATAATAATAATAATAATAATAATCATTAAAAAAAGGAAAGTATATGAAATATGTAGAAAGTAAAAAAAAGTAATTCAATTTGATTACGATATTTTCCGCTGTTTTTTCTTACATTATATTCTTACAGCCGAGTTTTATTTAAAAAAAAAAAGACGTAAAAAAACAATCAATATGTAAATGAAAAATCAATTTAAAAAATCACCTAAAAATAAGAAAATGAATATAACATAAAAAGCTAAAAGAAAAAATTTAAATTTGAATACAATATTTTTGGGAATTTTGCCCTCTTTTTGATGACTGAACTTGGTTCAGCGTTTTCCGATATATACTTATACTTACCATTGTTGTTTTATATTTGTATATGTAATTTTTATTTTTAATTCAAATGAAAAATACCATTTAATTACAATGAGGAAAATAATGATACAAGTAAATTTAAAAAACACAATAACAATAATTAAATAGAAAAAGGAAATAAAATCAAAACAAAACATATGAAATGAAATAATATCGAAATTAAAACATACATAAAGCAAAAAAATTTAAAAGCAATACAAAAGATTATTTAAAGATTTACCATTGAAATATATAACTACCATAAGAAGTAATTAAAATAAATCCCAATAAATGTGAATAAATGTTAGAAAAATGTAAGCATAAAAACAGACAGAAATTTTGCTGCAACGAAAAGTAAATTAAAAAGAATATAGAAAATAACAAATGACATAGGAATGAATATAATAAATAATTGAAAATAAAGAACGAATATGATGTAAATAAAATTTTAATAAATATTAAGAAAACACTAAAAAAGTGAGAAAATGTGAATATAAGTAAAGTTAAAATGGGTATGAGAAAAGGACATAAAACTGATTTTCATTTATTTATTTATTCTTGTGGATTTATTTGTATTTATTTATTTTTATATGATTTTTTATTTATTTTTATGTAGTGATTTTTATTAAACTTTATTCATGTATTTGATTTCTTTTCCTTTTTTCAGTTATTTTTATTTCCATTTATTTGTTATTTGTTTTTATTTATTCTCATTTATTTATAATTATTTTGATTTTAATTTTTATGTATCATTTTTATTTATTATTAGTAATTTTTCCTATTTATTTTCATTTATTTTTATTATTATTTTTATTTACTTATTTTTATCCATTTTAATTTATTTTTACTTATTTTAATTTTGGAATTTTTATTTATTTATTTATTTTTTTCTTTATTTATGTTCATTTATTTATTTTTATTTATATAGTTATGTTTATTTTTATGTATTATATGTTTATTTATTTGATTTATTTATCTATTTATTTTTTATATTTTTATTTATTTTTAGTTCTTTTCTTTTTATTTATTTATTTATTATTTATTATTTATTTTAGTTTTTTAATTTTTATATATTCTTCTTTATTTAATAATTTATATTTATTATATTTATTTTTTTTCTTTTAATTTTATTTTTTTTATATTTTTAAAATTTTTATTTAGTTTTTTTTATTTATTTTAGTGATTAACTTTTTTTTTTTTATTTTATATCTTTATTTATTTTTATTTATTTATATTATTTTTTAATTATATATTTCTATATGTTTTTATTTATTTTTATTTATTTATTTTTATTCATATATATTATTATTTATTATTTTATTTTTTTTATCTTATTTATATTTATTTATTTAGTTTCATTGATTTACTAATTTTTATTTTTATTTATTTAATTTTATTTAATATTTTAATTTATTTTTATTTTATTCATTTATATTTTATTTATTTTTGTTTATTTATTTAATTATTTTATATAAATTTATTTATTTATTTTAATTGTATTTATGTATTTATTTATTTTGTATTTATTTTTTCGTAATCTATTTACTAATTTTTCCTCATTTTTGTTTTTTTATTTATTGATTTATTACTTATTTGTTTATTTATCAATTTATTTTTTATTAATTAATTTATTCTTTTTCCTTTTTTATTTGTTTTTCATTTATTTATGTATTTATTTTTTCATTTATTTATTTTTTATTTATTTTTATCTTTTATAATTATTTTTATATATTGTTTCTTTTTTATTTTTATTTATATTTTATTATTTTATTTATTTTAAAAATTTTTATTTATTTTAACTTGTAATTTATTTTTTATTTCCTTTATTTATATTTATTTTATTTATTTATTGTTATTTATTTTGGTCAACTTTTATTAATCAATTTATTTATTTATTTATGTTTTTAGGTTTTTATTTATTTTTTTATTTTTTATTTATTTTCATTTATTTATTATTTCTGACTTGTTGTTTATATTTATTTTATCAATTTTAATTCATTTATTTTAATTTATTTTTGTTAATTTTATTTATATTTATTTATTTATATTTTTATATTTTTTGTATATTAATTTTTATATCTTTATTAGTACATTTTTTTTTACATATTTTTATGTATTTAATTTATTTATCTTTAATTATTTTTATTTTTTATTTATCTTATCTATTTTTTATTTACTCTTTTATTTTTGTATATTTTTATTTATTGTATTTATATTTATTAAATGTTTTATTTATTTATTTTTATTTATTTATTTTTTTATTAAATTATTTTTGTTTTTATTTATCCATTTATTTTTTATTTATTTTTTTATTTATTTTTGTTTTATATTTGTTAATTTATTTTTATTTTTTATTTAATTATTTACTTTTAATTTAGTTGTATTTATTTTAATTAATTTTTTATTTATTTTTTTTACTTTTATTTCTTTCTATTTTTCTAATAATTTTTTAATAGATTATATTTATAATTTTAGTTTATTCTATTTATCGTATTTAGTTTTATTTAATCCATTTATATTTATTTCTATTTATTTATGTATTTTTATTCATATTTATATTTACATTTTTATTTTTGATTATTTTCTATTTTTATTTATTTATTTTTGTATATTTATATTATTTTTTATTTTTATTATTTTTAGTTTTATTAGTTTTATTTATTTTATTTTTATTTATTTCATATTTTTTATTTATTATTTTTATTTATATATTTCAATATATTTTTATTTTTCTCTATTGATTTATTTTTTCTCAATTTTTTACTTATTTAGTTTTATTTTTTATTATTTATTTCTATTTCTTTATTTATTTCTATTTATTTATTTACATGTATTTTTATGTATTTATTTTATTTAATTTTATTTATTTGTTTTTACTTATTTTTTATTTATTTAGTTATTTTTATTAATACAAATAAATTAAAAAGAATAAATAAAAATAAATAAAATAAATTAAAATAAATAAGAAAATGATAAATAAAAATGTATAATAATAAATAAATAAATAAATAAGATAAATAAAAATATATGAAGCTAAATGAATAATTAATAATACATAAATAAATATAAATAAATAAATAAAATATTGAAATTAATAAATAAAAATTTAAAAAGTAAATAAAAATACATTAATAAAATAACCAAATAATTAAATAAAAAATAAATAAAAACAAGTAATATAAATGAATAAATATTGTAAATAAATAAATGAAAATAAATAACTAAATTTAATAAATTTAAAAAAATTAATAGATAAAAAATCAATAAATAATAGTAAATGAGGAAATAAAATTGAATAAAAAGAAGTAAATAACACATAAAGGAAAATAAATGGAAATATATAAATAAAAATAAATAAATAAAAAATAAAATAAGTAAAGATAATTAAAATAAATAAAATTAACAAAAATAGAAAAAACAAAAATAAATAAAATACATAAAAATAAATAAATAAAAAGAAATAATGAAATATAAATAAAAATAAAAGATAAAAATAAATAAATAAAAATACGTAAATAAATAAAAATAAATATAAATAGCATAAATGAAATTAAATAAAAATAAATAAATTAAATAAAAATCAATAAAAATAAAAAAAATAAAAGTAAAAACAAAAATAAATAAAAATAAAAAATAAAATAAATAAAACGATATAAAAAGTAAATATTAATGAAAACAAAAATAAAACAAAAATATGAATAAAACGAAAAAGTAAAATATATAAATAAATAAATAAAAATTATTGAATTAAAAAAATAATGAATAAGTAATAATAAATAAATAAATAAATAAATATAATACAAATAAATGAATAAAAATAAACAAAAATAAAAGTAAATAAAAATATAAATAGGACAAGTAAAAATAAAAAATAAAGATAAATAAATAGATAAATAAAATTCATAAAATAAATAAAAATATACTAATAAACATATAAAAATTATAATGTAAAAATATAAAAAATAAAGAATAAATATAAATGAAATAAATAAAGAAATCGAATTAAAATGTATAAATAAAGATAAATGAAATAAATAAAGATAAGTAAAGATGAATAAAGAAATACAAATAAATAAATGAAAATAAATAAAACAAATAATGATAAATAATAAAATGAATATAATATATATAAATGTAAATAAAAGTAAATAACAAGTAAATAAATAAATAAAAATGAATAAAAATAAAAAATAAAAGTAAAAATAAAAATAAAAAGATAAATGAAATAAAAATAGAAAAAAATATATAAAAAATAAATAAAACAAAAAATAAATAAAAATGAAAAAATGAAAAAATAATCACTAGATAAAAAATAAATAAAAATAACAAAATAGAATAAAATAAATAAAATATAATAATAAAAATTAAATAAATATATAAGTAAAAAATAAGTATACAAATAAAAGAAAAGTAAATAAAAAATGATGAAAAAATGAATAAATTAATAAAAAATGAATAAATAAATAAAAATAATTGAAAATTTTCTAAAAATTAGGAAAGATAATAAATATTATTAATAAGAAATAAATAAATCAATCAAATAATTAAAAATAGATAAATACTGTATATATAAAATAAATAAAAAATATATAAAAGAATTAAATAAAAAATAAGTAAATGAAAATAAATAAAAATAAAATAATAAAAAATGAATTAATATAAATAAATAATTCAATAAAACAAAATAAGTATATAAATAAAACTAAATAAAAATAAATGATATTAATAAAAATAAATATAATAAAAATAAATATATAATAAAAATAACAAAATAAATATAAAAAATAATATAAATAAATGAATAATTAAAAATAAATAAAAATAAATAACAAATTGAATAAATAAAAATAAGTAAAAAATTAATAAAAAAAATAAAAGTGAATAAATAAGTAAATATAAATATAAATAAACAAAAATAAATAAAGATA
Source organism: Macrobrachium rosenbergii (assembly GCA_039081455.1). Classification (NCBI taxonomy): domain Eukaryota; kingdom Metazoa; phylum Arthropoda; class Malacostraca; order Decapoda; family Palaemonidae; genus Macrobrachium; species Macrobrachium rosenbergii. The sequence goes on along the minus strand of JANJGK010002091.1, from coordinate 113,399 downwards.
AATGAAAAAAATTAGATTAAATAAAAATAAATAACATACATATATAAAAATCATTAAATAGAAATATACAAAAATAAATTAATAAAAAATGAATCAAAACAAATAAAAATAAATTACTAAAAATTAATAAATAATAATATAAACAAATGAATAAATAACAATAAAAAAGTAAATAAAAATAAAATAAATAAAAATATATAAAAATAGAAGAAATAATTAAATTAATAAAATAAATTAAAATAAAACAAATAAAACAAAATAAGTATAAAAAACAAATAAGTATAAATAAATAAAAATAAATAAAATGAAATATAAATATAAAAATAAATAATATTAATAAATAATAATATTAATAAATAAAAATAAGTAATAATAATAAATAATAAAAATTAATAATCAATAAATAATAATATATTAAAATACGAATATAAAATAAAAAAAATTAGTAATAATAAATAAATAATATGTTAAAATACGAATATAAAATAAATATAAAAAAATATATACATAAAAATAAATAAAAAAAATAGATAATAAATAAATTAATTATTTTACAGATAAAAATAAAAAAAATATAAATAAATAGTATTACATAAATAAATCTTAATAATTTAAAATATACATAAATAAATAAAAAATAATAAAAAATTATGAATAAAATTTATAAAAATAAATAATAATGGATAAATAAAAATAACCAAATAATTAAATAAAAATAAATAAATAAAAATAATTAAAAATAAATACGTAATAATAAATAAGTATATAACACTGAAAAAGATAAAGAAAAATAAAAGAAATGCAGATATATAAATAAAAAAAAAATAATACAAATTAAATAGAAATAAATGTAATATATGAAAATAAATAAAAGAATAGGAATAAATAAAATAAATAAATAAAAGTAAAAAAATGAAAATAAATGAAAGTAAAAAAATAAAACTAAATAAAACTAAATAAATAAAAATAAATAAAATAAATAAATAAAATTAAAACTAAATAAATAATAAACAAACATGCCTAAAAATAAAATAAAATAAATAAAATAGAAATAAATAAACATATAAATACAAAAAATAAATGAAAATAAATAAAAATAACTACAAACAAAAAAGTAAGTAAATAAAAATAAATAAGATAAACAAAAATAATGGGTAAAAATAAATAAATAAATAAAATAACTAATACTAAATAAAAATAAATAAATAAAAAATATAAAAATAAGAAAAATAAATGTAAAATAAATAAAAATATAAATGAAAATAAATAAATGAAAAATAAATAAAATAATAAGAAATAAAAATAAATAAAAATAAACAAATAAATAAATAAATGAAAATAAAAAATTAAATAAATAAATAGATAAATATAAATAAAACAAATGAATAAATAAATAGATAAATAAAAATAAAGAATTAAAAGTTAATAAATAAATTAAATAATAAATTATTAAATAGAAAAATAAATAAATAAAAATAAATAAAAAGTAAATGAAAAAAATATAAATGAATAAATAAAAATAAAGCTAAATGAAAATAAAGATATTTAAATAAAAAGAAATTTAAAAAAATTAAATAAACAAAAATAAAAGTAAATAAAATAAATAAAAATAAATAAAATAAATAAAATTACTAAAAATAAATAAAAAAATAATAAAAAACAAATGAAAATAACAATAAATAATAAATAAAAATAAATGAAAGTAAATAAAATAAATAAGGGTAAAAAAATAAATTAAAAAATAAATAAAAATAAAAGAAATAATAAATAACCAAACACATAAAAATATAAATAAACAAATAAAAAATAAATAAAAAATTTAAAAAGTAAAGAACAATATTTAAAAAAAAATAAAAAGAATTAAAAAAAGAAATAAAAAATATATGAACAATAAATAAAAAAATAAAAATATAAATAAAAAATTAAACTAAAATTCAATAAAAATTAAATAAACAAATAAATAAAAATAAATACATATATAAATGGAAAACAAATGAAAAATGCAGAAAAATGAAAAAGAATTTACTAAAAAATAAGTAAATAAATAAATAAAAAATAAAAATGAAACGAAAAACTAATAAAAAATGAGGAAAAAATTACAAATAAATGAATGAAAAATAGATTTATAAGTAAATAAATAATAATAAATACATATAAAGTAAATATAAAAATGAATATAAAATAATTAAATGAATAAACAAAGGTAAATAAATAAATAAAAGATGAATAAAATAAAAAAATAAAATAATAAATAAAAGTACATAAATAAAAACAAATAAATAAATAGAAATAATGACTAAAATCAAATAAATAAAAATAGAATATATAAAAATAAATAAAAAATAAAAGATTTAATAAAGAAAAATAAATGAAAAAATATATAAAATAAAAATGAAATTAAATAAATAAAATTATAAATGAACAAAAATAAATATAAATAATTAAATACAAATAAATGAAAATAAATAAAAATAAAAAAAAATTGTTAGTAAAAATAAGTAAACAAAATAAATAAAAACATAAAAAATGAAAAATAAACGTAAATCAATAAAAATAAATAAATAAAAATATAAATGGTGGAAAAATAGAAATAAATAAATAAAAATATATAAAATAGAAAAATAAAACAGAAATAAAAAATAAATAAAAATAAAAAATAATTAAAATATAAATAAACAAAAATAAATAAATCAAAATAGATGAATAAAAATGAATAAAAAATAATTGAATAAATTAAAATACATAAAAACGAAAAATATATGATGAATAAATATGATTAAAATAATAAAAAAAATAATAAGTAAAAATAAATGAAAAAAATTTAAATAAATAACTAAATAATATTAAATAAAATAAAAATCTAAAATAAATAAAAATAAAAATAAGTAAATAAAAGTGAATAAGAATAAATAAGTAGAATTAAATAAAATTAAATAAAATGAAATGAATAAAAATAGATAAAAGTTAATAAATACAAATAAATAAATAATAATTAACAATAAATAAATAATAAAAAATTATAATGATAAATAAAAAGTAAATAAAAATAAATAAATAATAAATAGATAATGAAAAACAAATAAATAAAAATGAATACATAATGATACATAAATAAATATAAATAATTAAGAATAAATAAATAATACACAAATAAAAAAATTAAATTTAATAAATAAAATTTATAAAGATAAATTAAAATAAATAAAAATAAAATAAATCAATAAAAATAATTAAAAATGAATAAATAAAAACAAAAGTGAATAAATAAATAAAAGATCAAAATAAATATATAATAAATAAACACAAATTAATAAATAGTAAATATGTATAAATAAAAAAAATAGAAATAAAAATAAATTCTTCTTTAATCGTGCTTTTGTCCCATTTTTTGTATGGGGTAAGCACGATGCCTTCTTTTGAAGGACTTTGATTTGGCTTTGGGGTAGGCCGTAGTCTCGATCAGCTGCCCTGCCTGACATCGCTTAGACTCCGGTAGCGCATGTACATGTATCGTACCAATCACCAGCTCCCTTTCTCCCAGCAACGACGAGATGTTGAGCAGTTAGGGCGACAGTGCGAGATGTGTGAGGTGTCTGTTATGTTTTTAGATGTTGGAGTGGCTTTGTTTGTGTGTGTATTAGTCTGTAACACCCATTTGCTTTTAAGCAAACCTATCCGTTGATTACATACATAATCCCGGGGTGTCTACACGGATAGCAAAGTGTCCGCCTCTCTGACCGGTCGGCTGTGGATTTGAACCCGCGCCACGGACCTCTATGAAGTCCGAAGCTGCTACTTGACCGACTTGGCCATCGAGGCTCTAAATAAATAAAAATGAATAAATATAGATAAATAATAATAAAAAGTAAATAAAACTGAATAGATATGAATAAATAAATAAAGAAGAAGAAAATAAGTACAAATTTATAAATAAGAATAAATAAATAAGAAATAATATAAAATAAGAAAAAAAAATTAAAATAAATAAAATAAATGCAAGTAAATATATTAAAATAAATAGAAAATAAATAATTAAAAATAAAATAGGTAATTTAAAATAAATAAAATTAAATATATAAGTAAAAGTAAATAAACAAAAAAATAGAAAATAAAAAAAGTAAATTATTTTTTATATGCAAAAGTAATATGACCTTTAATTTTATTTTATTGCATAATTTAGGTACTGAATTCGTGAAATATTATTTTTATCATAATAAATCATATATATTTTTAGTTTAATTCTACTAAATAAAATTCTGTTAAAATAAATTATACCAAATATCTAGAAATAAAGCTTAAGATATATGAAATTTTAAGAATGCAGTAATAATAATAATAATAATAATAATAATAATAATAATAATAATAATAATAATAATAATAATAATAATAATAGTAATAATAATAGTAATAATAATAATAATAATAATAATAATAATAATAATAATAATAATAATAATAATAATAATAATAATAATAATAATAATAATGATAATTTAAAAATCTTTAAAAAAAGGAGAATAAATGAAATATGTAAAAAAGTAAAAAAAAAAAAAAAATCATTCAATTTGATTACTATATTTTTCGTAATTTTGTCCTGTTTTTGATGACTGATTTTAGTTTACCATTTAAGGATATATTCTCATAACAAAGTTTTATGAAAAAAATTAAAGGCTAAATGTCATATAAAATACTGTTAAAAACATTCAAGATTTCAGTAAAAAATCAGTATAAAAAAAATCATTAGGAAAAGTAAAATAAATGAAATATGTAAAAAGTTTCAAAAATACTTAAATTTGAATACAAATTTTTTTTGGGAGTTCTGCCCTCTTTTTGATGACTGATTTTAGTTTAACGTTTACTGATATATTATTATAATAGAATTAGGTAAAAAACTTTAAAAAAACAAGCAATATTTAATTAAAAAATCAACTTCAAAATCACCTAAAAAAACATTCAAGATTTAAGACAAAAATCAATTTAAAAATCATTAAAAAAAGAAAAATAAATGAAATATGTAAAAACTAAAAAAAAAAAAAAACAATTTTTCGTAGTTGTGCCCTCTTTTTGATGACTGATTTTAATTTACTGTTTACGGATATATTCTTATAAGAAATTTCTATGAAAAAATCTTCATTAAAAAACAAGCAAGGTAAAATTAAAGGCTAAATGGTCACGAACGTTTTACATATAAAAATACTGTTAAAAGCATTTAAGATTTCAGTCAAAAATCAGTTTAAAAAATCATTAAGAAAAGGAAAATGCTTTTAACAAGGGAACAATCGTTTGCCGATTGTTCCCTTGGTGGGTTGTTGCCTCCTTTGTTTTTGTTTGTTTTTCTTTCTGGCGAGCTGACGTCTGTTGGATGGCGTCAGACTTCGTCAGTCAGGTTCGTAGCAGCAACGAGCCAGGTTCTGGAGGGCAGAACGACCGATGGTCCAAGGTAGCAGCAGCAGGTATCCGTACCTGCGAGTCAGGTCCTGGCAGCAGAGCAGTGAGATGGTTGCCGTGTCGGCTCTGTCATGGTCGTCGTAGATGGAGGTGGACGTCAGTACGTTTCTTGGAGGACGAGATGGTTGCCGTGTCGGCTCTGTCGCGGTCGTCGGTACTGGAGGAGGACGTCAGCACTGTGCTTGAGGACGAGATGGTTGTCGTGTCGACTCTGTCGGAGTTGTCCTGCAGTGTTCCTGCCAAGCAGCTTGGGGCTGTTTCGACGGCTCTATTGAGTTCGTCTGGTCATGTTGTTTTTAATGTATTATGCTGCCTGTGTTATTTTATTTTGCTGCTCAAGTGTTTATTAATCTATTTGAGGTTTAACTATGCTACCTGTGTATTTATTAATTTTGCTGCTATTTTGTTATAACTGTACTTTGGTAACTGACTCATTTGATTGTTTATGGTTTTGATAATTTATTTTGCTTTGATCATCTATGTTCTGACTTTGTAATGTAATTATTGTGCTGGTCATTTGCGTTTGTGCTGCTAATGTTTATTATGTTTTTGACCCGGTATTTGTAATGTTTTTCTGACCAGTTTATTGTTGCTGCTCCTGTTAAGTAATTAATTCATTTTTGTAATGCTAATTTTAAATTGAACCTGACTCGACTTAACTTACTGTAAATAAATTAATTTTAAGGTAACTTTTTGGTTTAGTTCTCCTCCCTCCTTTGTTTGTCACCTCTCGTCAGTCATTACAGCCCAATTGCTTGTTTTTTTAAAGAACCTGACAATCTCGAGAGGCGAGATCTTAACAATGAAATATGTAAAATCTTTCAAAATGATTTCAATATGAATACAATATTTCTGGGGAGTTTTGCCCTCTTTTTGATGACTGATTTCATTTTAACGTTACTGATATAATATTATAACAGAAAATATGTAAAAAAATCTGTTAAAAAACAATCAATATTTAAGTAAAAAATCAACTTAAAAAATCACCTAAAAAAAGTAAAAAGAATGTAACATGAAAAGTTGAAAAAAATGTCAGTTTTCAATATAATATTTTTGGGAATTTTGCCCTGTTTATGGTGAATGAATTTAGTTTAACTTTTTCAGATATATACTTATAACAGAATCTTATTAATTTTCAAAAATTAACAAATAAAATGAATAACAAATGAAATATACGATTAAAGAAAAATAAATAAATAAATGAATGAATAAATATAAATAAAGAATTAAATAAAAAATAAATGAATTAATTAATAAATTATTAAATAAAAGATAAATGAATAAAAATAAGAATAAATAAATAAATATAAATAAATAAATGAAAATAAAAAATAAATATAAATAAAGAAATAAAAATCAACTAAAAAAATTAATATATTAAAAAAATAAACAAATTAATAAATAAAAGTAAATAAAGTAAATAAAAATAAAAAAAATAAATAAAAAACATCAAAATAAAAATAAATAAAAATAAATAAAAGTAAATATAAAATAAATAAGAGTAAATAAAAATAAATTACAGTAAATAAAAAATAAATAAAAATAAAAAATAATAAATAAAAACAAAAAATATAAATAAAGAAAAATAAAAAATAAAAATGAAAAAACAAAAAAATAAATAAAATAATAGATGAACACTAAATAAAAAATAAATAGAAATAAAAATATATAAAATAAGTAAAAAAATAAACAAAATGTCAATAAAAATTAAATAAACTAATAAATAAAAAATAAATACATATATAAATGAAAAACAAAATGAAAATAAGAACATAATAATAAATAAATCAATAAAAATAAATAAATGAAAAAAAATTAAAAACCAATAAAAAATTAGGAAAAAATAATAAATAAATTAATAAAAAGTAATTAAATAAGTAAATAAATAAAAAATAACTACATATAAAATAAATAAAAAAATAAATATAAAATAATTAAATAAATAAAAACAATGATATATAAATAAAATATAAATAAATAACAATAAAATAATAAATAAAAGTATACATGAATAAAATGAATAAATAAAACTAAATATTATAAAACTATACAGAAATAAATAAAAATAAAACTAATAAAAATAAATAAACATAAATAAAAATAAAAATATAAAAGTAAATAAAATAACGAGTAAAATTAAATGAACAAAAATAAATAAAAATCAATAAAAACAAACAAAAAAATATAAAAATATGGAAAAATGAAAGAAAAAATAAATAAAAATATAAACGAAAATAAATAAATAAATATAAATATAAATAGATAAAAACACATATAAATAATTAAAAAAATAAGTGAAAACAAATAAAAAAATTATCAGGTAAATATAAGTAAAATAATGAATAAACATAAATATAAAATAAAAATAAATAAAAGTAGATAAAAAAATTCATGAATAAAAATACAAATAAAAATATAACTAATAATAAATGAGTAAAAATCAATAAATATATAAAAAATAAATACTTAACAAAATAAAAATAATTAAAAATAAAGAATCATAAATAAAAATATATAAATAAATAAAAATAAAAATAGATAATTAACAAATTAATGAATAAATAAAAAAGTAAATAAATAAATAATTATATATACAAATAAATAAATGAAGATAAACAAAAAATAAAAGAGTAAATAAAAATGAAAAATAAAAATAGAGATAAACACAATTCGTAAAAAATAAATAAAAATACACTAATAAAGATACGAAAATTAACATATAAACATTTAAAAATAAAAACAAATAAATAAAAATAAATATAAAAGAAATAAATAAAAATAAAATATAAAATTAAAGTAAATAAATGAATATAAATTAAATAAATAAAAATAACAAGTAAAAATAAAGAAATTAATAAAATAAATAATGATAAATAAAAAAAAAATAAATGAAATAAAAAAGTAAATAAAAATTAATAATAATAAATAAATACAAATAAATAAGAACAGAATACGTAAAAATAAAACAAAAAAATAAAAAGATACATAAAATAAAAATAAAAAATATATAAAAATAATGAAAATAAATACAAAAATACAAATAAATGAATGAAGATAAACAAAAAATAAAAGAGTAAATAAAAATAAAAAATAAAGATAAATAGACATAAATACAATTCGTAAAAAATAAATAAAAATACACTAATAAAGATACGAAAATTAACATATGAATATTTAAAAATAAAAACAAATAAATAAAAATAAATAAATAAATATAAAAGAAATAAATAAAAATTAAATATAAAATTAAAATAAATAAATTAATATAAATTAAATAAATAAAAATAACAAGTAAAAATAAATAAATTAATAAAATAAATAAATGAAAATAAAATAAATAATGATAAATAGAAAAATAAATAAAATAAAAAAGTAAATAAAAGTTAATAATAATAAATAAATAAAAATAAATAATAACAAAATACGTAAAAATAAAACAAAAAAATAAAAAAATACATAAAATAAAAAATAAAAAAATAATATAAAAATAATAAAAATAAATACAAAAAATACAAAAACTAAGAGAGTAAATAAAAATAAAAAATAAAAATAAAGATAAATACAATTCGTGAAAATAAATAAAAATACACTAATAAAGATACGAAAATTAACATATAAATATTTAAAAATAAAAACAAATAAATAAAAATAAATAAATAAATATAAAAGAAATAAATAAAAATAAAATATAAAATTAAAGTAAATAAATGAATATAAATTAAATAAATAAAAATAACAAGTAAAAATCAATAAATGAATAAAATAAATAAATGAAAATAAAATAAATAATGATAAATAAAATAAAAAAATAAATAATATAGAAAAGTAAATAAAAATAAATAATAATAAATAAATAAATAAATAAATAAAAATAAATAAGAATAAAATACGTAAAAATAAAACAAAAAAATAAAAATATAGATAAAATAAAAAATAATATAGAAATAATAAAAATAAATACTAAAATACAAATAAATAAATAAAGATAAACAAAAAATAAAAGAGTAAATAAAAATAAAAAATAAAAGTAAATAGAGATAAATACAATTCGTAAAAATAAATAAAAAATACACTAATAAAGATACGAAAATTAACATATAAATTTTTAAAAATAAAAACAATTAAATAAAAATAAATAAATAAATATAAAAGAAATAGATAAAAATAAAATATAAAATTAAAGTAAATAAATGAATATAAATTAAGTAAATAAAAATAACAAGTAAAAATCAATACATGAATAAAATAAATAAATGAAAATAAAATAAATAATGATAAATCAAATAAAAGATAAATAGAATAAAAAAGTAAATAAAAATAAATAATAATAAATAAATAAATAAATGAAAATAAATAAGAATAAAATACGTAAAAGCAAAACAAGAAATAAAAAGATACATAAAATAAAAAATAAAGATAAACAAAAAATAAAAGAGTAAATAAAAATAAAAAATAAAAAAAGAGATAAATACAATTCGTAAAAATAAATAAAAATACACTAATAAAGATACGAAAATTAACATATAAATATTTAAAAATAAAAACAAATAGATAAAAATAAATAAATAAATATAAAAGAAATAAATAAAAATAAAATATAAAATTAAAGTACATAAATGAAAATAAATTAAATAAATAAAAATAACAAGTAAAAATCAATAAATGAATAAAATAAATAAATGAAAATAAAATAAATAATGATAAATATAATAAAAAATAAATAAAATAGAAAAGTAAATAAAAATAAATAATAAATAAATAAATAAATAAATAAATAAAAATAAATAAGAATAAAATACGTAAAAATAAAACAAAAAAATAAGATACATAAAATAAAAAATAATATAGGAATAATAAAAATAAATACTAAAATACAAATAAATAAATAAAGATAAACAAAAAATAAAAGAGTAAATAAAAATAAAAAATAAAAATAAATAGAGATAAATACAATTCGTAAAAATAAATAAAAATACACTAATAAAGATACGAAAATTAACATATAAATATTTAAAAATAAAAACAAATAAATAAAAATAAATAAATAAATATAAAAGAAATAAATAAAAATAAAATATAAAATTAAAGTACATAAATGAAAATATATTTAAATAAATAAAAATAACAAGTAAAAATCAATAAATGAATAAAATAAATAAATGAAAATAAAATAAATAATGATAAATAAAATAAAAAACAAATAAAATAGAAAAGTAAATAAAAATAAATAATAATAAATAAATAAATAAATAAATAAATAAATAAATAAAAGTAAATAAGAATAAAATACGTAAAAATAAAACAAAAAAATAAGATACATAAAATAAAAAATAATATAGAAATAATAAAAATAAATACTAAAATACAAATAAATAAATAAAGATAAACAAAAAATAAAAGAGTAAATAAAAACAAAAAATAAAAATGAATAGAGATAAATACAATTCGTAAAAATAAATAAAAAATACACTAATAAAGATACGAAAATTAACATATAAATTAAAAAAAAACAATTAAATAAAAATAGATAAATAAATATAAAAGAAATAAATAAAAATAAAATATGAAATTAAAGTAAATAAATTAATATAAATTAAGTAAATAAAAATAACAAGTAAAAATCAATAAATGAATAAAATAAATAAATGAAAATAAAATAAATAATGATAAATAAAATAAAAGATGAATGAAATAAAAAAGGAAATAAAAATAAATAGTAATGAATAAATAAATAAATGAAAATAAATAAGAATAAAATCCATAAAAGTAAAACAAGAAATAAAAAGATACATAAAATAAAAAATAAAGATAAACAAAATATAAAAGAGTAAATAAAAATAAAAAATAAAAATTGAGATAAATACAATTCTTAAAAATAAATAAAAATGCACTAATAAAGATACGAAAATTAACATATAAATATTTAAAAATAAAAACAAATAAATAAAAATAAATAAATAAATATGAAAGAAATAAATAAGAATAAAATATAAAATTAAAGCAAATAAATGAATATAAATTAAATAAATAAAAATAACAAGTAAAAATCAATAAATGAATAAAATAAATAAATGAAAATAAAAAAAATAATGATAAATAAAATAAAAAATAAATAAAATAGAAAAGTAAATAAAAATAAATAATAATAAATATATGAATAAATAAAAATAAATAAGAATAAAATACGTAAAAATAAAACAAAAAATAAAAAGATACATAAAATAAAAAAAATATAGAAATAATAAAAATAAATACTAAAATACAAATAAATAAATAAAGATAAACAAAAAATAAAAGAGTAAATAAAAATAAAAAATAAAAATAAATAGAGATAAATACAATTTGTAAAAATAAATAAAAAATACACTAATAAAGATACGAAAATTAACATGTAAATTTTTAGAAATAAAAACAATTAAATAAAAATAAATAAAAAAATATAAAAGAAATAAATAAAAATAAAATATAAAATTAAAGTAAATAAATGAATATAAATTAAGTAAATAAAAATAATAAGTAAAAATCAATACATGAATAAAATAAATAAATCAAATAAAATAAATAATGATAAATAAAATAAAAGATAAATAAAATAAAAAAGTAAATAAAAATAAATAATAATAAATAAATAAATAAATGAAAATAAATAAGAATAAAATACATAAAAGTAAAACAAGAAATAAAAAGATACATAAAATAAAAAAATAAAGATAAACAAAAAATAAAAGAGTAAATAAAAATAAAAAATAAAAATAGAGATAAATACAATTCGTAAAAATAAATAAAAATACACTAATAAAGATACTAAAATTAACATATAAATATTTAAAAATAAAAACAAATAAATAAAAATAAATAAATAAATATAAAAGAAATAAATAAAAATAAAATATAAAATTAAAGTAAATAAATGAATATAAATTAAATAAATAAAAATAAGAAGTAAAAATCAATAAATGAATAAAATAAATAAATGAAAATAAAATAAATATTGATAAATAAAATAAAAAATAAATAAAATAGAAAAGTAAAGAAAAATAAATAATAATAAATAAATAAATAAAAAAATAAATAAAAATAAATAAGAATAAAATACGTAAAAATAAAACAAACAAATAAAAAGATAGATAAAATAAAAAATAATATAGAAATAATAAAAATAAATACTAAAATACAAATAAATAAATAAAGATAAACAAAAAATAAAAGAGTAAATAAAAATAAAAAATAAAAATAAATAGAGATAAATACAATTCGTAAAAATAAATAAAAAATACACAAATAAAGATAAGAAAATTAACATATAAATTTTTAAAAATAAAAACAATTAAATAAAAATAAATAAATAAATATAAAAGAAATAAATAAAAATAATATATAACATTAAAGTAAATAAATGAATATAAATTAAGTAAATAAAAATAACAAGTAAAAATCAATAAATGAATAAAATAAATAAATGAAAATAAAATAAATAATGATAAATAAAATAAAAGATAAATAGAATAAAAAAGTAAATAAAAATAAATAATAATAAATAAATAAATAAATGAAAATAAAAAAGAATAAAATACGTAAAAGTAAAACAAGAAATAAAAAGATACATAAAATAAAAAATAATATAAAAATAATAAAAATAAATACAAAAATAAGTACATAATAAAAATTAAATAATTTAAAAATAATAAACAATAAATAAAAAAAGATAAAAGTAGAGTAAAATAAAGAAATAAATGATAAATAAAAATTAAATAAATAAATGAATAAAAAATACATAATTTAATGAAAAATTAATTAAAATGAGGAAAAATAATAAATAAAAAAATAAAAAATAAATAAATAATTTTTTGAAAATTAGAGAAAATAATAAATATTATAAATAAAAAATGAATAAATCAATAAATCAATCAATTAAAAATAGATGCATATATGTAAAATAAATAAATATATATACATTAAATAATTCAATAAATAAAAAATAAATAAATAAAAATAAATGAAAATAAATAGAAGTAAAAGAATAAAAATAAATAAATCAAAGATAAATAAATAAATGAAAAATAAATATATATAAATAAAATCAGACAAAAATAAATAATAATAAATAAGATTAGTAAAAATAAATAAACAATAAATAAATAAAAATAAATAATAAAAAAATAAAAAGATATATAAAAATAAAAATAAATATAAATAAATAAATAAAAAGAAATAAAGATAAATAAAAAATAAATAGATGAAAATAAATAAAAAAATTAATGAATATAAAAATAAAATTGAATAAATAAATAAATATAAATACAAATAAGCAAAAATAAATAAAAATAAATAAATGAAAAATGAGAATAAATAAGAATAAATAATATACATAAAAATAATTCAACAAAAATAAATAGAAATAAGTAAATAAAAAATGAATAAAAACAAATAAGAATAAATTACTAAAAATAATAAAAAAATATAAGCAAATGAATAAATAATAATAAACAAGTAAATAAAAAAGTAAAAAAAAAATAAAACTATAAAAAATAATTAGGTAAATAAATAAAATAAATTAAAGTAAAATAAAATAAGTAAAACTAAAGAAAATAAAAAAATAAAAAGCACAAATGAATAAAAAATAAATATATATACAGTATATATATAGATTAAAATAATTAAAATAAAAAACAAGTAAATAAAAATAAAGATTTAAATTTAAATAATAATGAATAAAATAAAATGACTAAATAAAAATAAATAAATAATAATGAACAAATACAAGTAAAAATAAATAAAAACAAATAAATAATAAATAAAAATAATAGAAATTAATAAATTGAAATTAATAATAAATAAATAATAATATATGTAATAAAGATGTAATATAATATAAAAGATATAAATAAATAACTGAATAAAAATCGATAAATAAAATTAAAAGTGACTGGAAAAGGGAAAATAAATAAAAAGCAATGAAAAATATTCAATAGCAATAAATAAATAAAAATAAAAAAATACAAACATAAAGATATAAAATCCAAATAAATTGAAAAAATGAACAAAATTGTTAAATAAATAAAAACAAATCAATATAAATAAAAGAAAGATAATAAATAGATAAATAAATAAAAATAAATAAAAGCAAATAATAATAAATAATACATGAATAAATGTAAAATAATTAAAAACAAATAAACATAAATAAATAAATAAAATATAATTAAAAAATAAATAAAATTAATAAAAATAAATTAAAATGGATAAAAAAAATAACCAAAGAAATAAATAAATATAATGAATAATATGCGTGTAAAAATAAATTAATAAAATTAATGTAAATAAACAAAAAATTAATAATAATTAAATATAAATAAATAAAATAAATAAAAAATATTAAAAATGAAAAAAATAATAATAGATAAGTATGTAACATTGACTAAAAATAAAGAAATAAATAAAGAAAAATGAAAGAAATGAGGATATATAAATAAAATAAGCGAATAGAAAATAATTGAAATAAAAAATACAAGTAAAATATGTAAAAATGCAAATAAAAATAAACAATAAAAATAAATAAATATAAAGGAAAATAAAAATAAAGGAATAAAAATAAATGAAAGTAAGAAAATAAAAATAAATGAAAATAAAAAAAATAAAAGTAAATAAAAATAAATAAATTCAATAAAACTAAATAAAAAATAAATAAAAATGCCTAAAAGGGAGTTAAAAATAAAAATAAATAAAAATAAAAAGGTAATTAAAAATAAACTTAAATAAATAAATAAAACTAAATAAATATATAAATAGAAATAAATATATAAAAGTAAATAAAAATAAAAACAAATAAAAAGTTAATGAAAATATGTAAGAGAAACAAAAACAATAGATAAAAATAAATAAAAAAATAAATAAAATAAATAAATAAAATAAATAGTAAATAAAAATAGATAAATAAAAATATAAAATTTAGAATATAAAAATAAAAAGTATATGAAAATAAATAAACAATATAGAATAGATACAAATAAAATAAATAAAATTAAATAAATGAAAGTAAAATAAATAACAAATAGAAACAAATAACTAAACAAAAATAAATAAATAAATAAAAATAAATAAAAATAAACAATTAAATAAAAATAAATAGATAAATGAAAAATAAATAAATATATACATGAATAAATAAATATAAACAAATGAATAAACAAATAAATAAATAACTAAATAACAAATATAAATAAAGAATTAAATAAAAGTAAATGAATGAATTGATTAATAAATTATTAAATATATAAATAGATAAAAATAAAAAATAAATTAATAAAAAATAAATAAATATAAATAAGTGAAAATAAAAGTAATAAATATAAATTAATAAATAAAAATAAACCCAAATAAAATAAATATATTTAAATAAAAAGAAATAAAAAATTAAATAAATAAAACAAATGAAAATAAAAATAAAAAAATATATAAAATCAAGTAAATAAAAGTAAATAAAATAAATAAGAGTAAATAAAAAGAAATTAAAATAAATAAATAAATAAAAAGAAATAAGAATCAAAGAAATAATGAAAAAAATATAAATAAAAACTAAATAGAAATTAAAAAAAACTAAAAAAATTAATAGATCAGAAGGGTCCGGGAAGGAAAGGATGCTTTAGTCGGAGAGAAAAAAGGGTGAGTTTCAGTCTTAAGAAAATGTAGACGGAAAAGAAAAAGGGAATCAGAGAGAACACAGAATTCAGGCTGAAAGCCAAGCGCTGGGACCTATGAGGTCATTCAGCGCTGAAACGGAAACTGACAGCAAAAAGGTCTGAAAGGTTAAGTAACAGGAGGAGGAAAGCCTCGCAATTGAAGCACTATGAAACAATCGTTGCGAGAGGATGGAAAGTAAGGTGGAATTAAGGGAATATGAACGGGGGTACAGTAAAAGGAACGAAAGGGGTTGCAGCTATGGGCCATGGAAGGGACGCTGCAAATAACCGTAAGTAATGTCAACAGTACAATTTTAAGTTGGATTACAATGCTTTGGCCTGGCTATAACATTTCTGAAACCATTTCACCATTTCCACCTCATCTGGTAAGATTTTTCAGGCCCAGCAATGTCCTGCCTCTCTCTCGTTTGTCCTAAATAGCCTCAGTCAGTCAGTCAGTCAGTCAGTCAGTCAGTCAGTCAGTCAGTCAGTCAGTCAGCACTCGCCCAGCTGGCTCACTTATTTCGAGAAGAGAGCCGTGACTGCTTTCCCCGCCTACATTTCTCTTCTCACGGGACTTACAGAGAAAAAACCACACCGTTCGGTATAAGACGCTACAACTTTCCCATAATACAGCGGAAATGACAGAGAAAATTAAACTAGCCTTACGGAGCTCCAGAATGCCAAGATTTAATATATAAAACTTATGAATAATAGAGAGAGCTACCTTCTAGCTCATTTTAGTATTGAAATAAAGTTAGTTCGTGAAAAGGGATTAACTAGAAGAGTATTCCAAGAGCTTTCGCCACTGATAGTCCTCCGCAGCTTCAATTTCACTTTTTAATCTCACTATCTGCGTTCTAGTTGGGCCAGGTCCCAAACTTTGAATTGCATCATTTTGACTTTATATAATGAAAGAAACCTCCAAATCTGTAGTTTTCGACTCCATCATCTCCAATTCTATCCCACACGAGTCATGCATTTCCTCAAACATGCCATTTCTTGTTCATCAACCTACCTTGATAATAATAATAATAATAATAATAATAATAATAATAATAATAATAATAATAATAATAATAATAATAATAATAATAATAATATTAATAATAATAATAATAATAATAATAATAATAATAATAATAATAATAATAATAATAATGATAATTGTAATAAATAATAATTTAAAAATTATTTTTAAAAAGGAAAATAAATAAGATATGTGAAAAGTAAAAAAAATAAATAATTCATTTAGATTACGAGATTTTTCGTAGTTTTGCCCTCTTTTTGATGACTGATTTTAGTTTACCGTTTGAGGATATATTCTTATAACAAAGTTTTATGAAAAAAAATCTCCGCTATAAAATCTAGATAAAATTGAAGGCTAAATGGTCATACACGTTTCGTATATAAAGATATTAAAAACAATCAATTTCAAAAATCATTAAGAAAAGGAAAATAAATAAAATATGTAAAAAGTTTCAAAAATATTTCAATTTTAATACAATATTTTTGGGGAGTTTTGCCCTCTTTTTGATGATTGATTTTAGTTTAACGTTCACTGATATATTATTATAACAGAATTATATAAAAAAGGCTCCGTTAAAAAAAGATCAATACTTAAGTAAAAAATCCACTTCAAATATCACCTAAAAAATGAAAAAAATGTAAAATAAAAAGTTTTTAAAAATATGTCAATTTTGAATACAATATTTTTGGGAATTTTGCCCTCTTTATGATGAATGAATTTAGTTTAACTTTTACAGATATATTCTTACAACCGAGTTTTATTTTAAAAATACGTTAAAAAACAATTAATATTTAAACGAAAAATCAATTTAAAAATCACCTAAAAATTGGAAAATGTATATAACATATGCAAAGCTAAAACAAACATTTCAATTTGAATACAATATTTTTGTGAATTTTGACCTCTTTTTGATGACTGATTTTAGTTCAACGCTTTCTGATATATTCTTATAACTTACCATTTTTAAAATTAATTATTATTTATCATTGTTGTTTTATATTTGTATTTATAACTTTTATTTTTAATTAAAATGACAAATACCAATTAATTACAATGAAGGAAATTATGATACAATTAAATTTTAAAAAACAATAACAATAATTAAACAGAAAAAGGAAATAAAATCAAAACAAAACGTATGAAATGAAATAGGATGAAAATTAAAACAAACATAAAGCAAAAAAAAATTAGAAATAATATAAAAGATTACATAAAGATATACCATTAAAACATATAACTATCATAAAAGAACTAATTAAAATAAATGCAAGTAAATGTGAATAAAGATTAGAAAAACATAAGCACAAACACAGAAAGAAATGCATAGAATTTTGCTGAAACGAAAAGTAAATTTTAAAAATATATAGAAAATAACACATGATATGGGAATAAATATAATAAATAATTGAAGATACAGAACGAATATGATATAGATACAATTTTAATAATTATTAAGAAAACACTAAAAAAGTTATAAAATCTGAATAAAAGTAGTTAAAATAGATATAAGAAAAGAAATAAAATTGAATAAGAAATGAGTAAGTAAAATAGAACATTCGTCAACTTTAATTTTTATTTAAGTTTTCAAATGTTATTCGACTATTTTTAAATAAATCATGTATATTTTTGGATTTAATTCTACTAAATAACGTTCTTAAAAAACATTATGAATACTAATTAAAATAACTGCAAATAAATGTGAATAAATGTTAGAAAAAAATAAGCACAAAACAGACACAAATCCATAGAATTTTGCTGACACGAAAAGTAAATTCTAAAAATATAGAAAATTTATTTATTTATTCGTGTTAATTTATTTGTATTTATTTACTTTTGTCTATTTTTATTTTTTATTCATTTATTTTTATTAAACTATTTATATATCTTATATATTTACAAAACTTTTTTCAGTTATTTTTATTTTCATTTATTTATTTTTATTTATTTTTTATTTATAGTTATTTTATATTTTAATTTTTATTTATTTTTCAATCAATTATTATTAATTCTTTTTCTTTATTTTCATTTATTTTTATTTATTATTATTATTTATTTTTATTTATTTGTTTTTATCTATTTTAATTTATTTCTTTCTATTTATTTATTCTTATTTTTTTATTTTTTTATTTTTATTTATTTATTTATTTATTTATTTATTAATTTATTTATTTATTTTATCTTCATTTATGTTCATCTATTCATTTTTATTTATATATAACAAAATTAATTTTTTTATTTATTATATATTTATTTATTTTATTTATGTATTTTTTTTATATTTTTACTCTTTTTAGTTATCATTTTTTATTTATTCAATATTATTTATTTTATTTTTTCATTTTTATGTATATTGATTTAAAAATAGCTATTTATTCTATATATTTATTATTTTCTTTTAATTCTATTTTTATTAATTTTTTTTATTTTTATTTATATTTATTTATGCTTTTTTTCTTAATTTTGATTTATTTTTTATTTATTAAATATTTTTTTATTGATTTTTTCTTTTTAGATATTTATTTTTATTCACTTTTTAAATTTTTATTTATACTTATATATATATATATATATATACATATATATATATATATATATATATATATATATATATATATAATATATATATATTTTATTTTTATTTATTTTCTTATCTATAAAATATTTTCATTAGTTTTTTCTTTTTAGTTATTCATTTTTTATTTATTAATACTATTTTTAAATTATTATTTGTTTTAAAATTTTTTATTTATTGTTACTAATTTATTTTTATTTATTTACTTTTTCATTCATTTATCTTTTATTTTTATTTAATGCTATTTATATTTAATTATTTTGTATATTTTTATTTATTTATCTATTTATTTTTTATTTATTTTTGTTAATCTACTTACTAATTTCTCCCCATTTTTGCTTTTTTCATTTATTTATTTCTCATTTATTTGTTTATTTATCTGTTTATTTTTATTAATTAATTTATTCTTTTTCCTTATTTTTTAATTTGTTTTTCATTTGAACTTATTTATTTCTTTATTTTTTTATCAATTATTTTATATTTTTTTATTTATTTTTATTTATTTTTCCATATTATTTATTTTTTATTTCTTTTTATTTATTTATTTATTTATATTTATATTTTATCATTTTTTATTTTTTTTATTTTTTGACGTCTTATTTTTATTATTATTTTTTATTATTTAATTTAACTTTTTATTTTTTCTTTTTTTTTCTTTTATTTTCATTAATTTTATTTATTTTTATTTATTTACATTTATTTTTATCTACTTTTATTTATTTTATCTTTATTAATTTTTTTATTTTATGTGTTTATTTATTGGGTTTATTAGTTTATTTTTATTTTCATTTATTTATTTCTATTTTGATTTTAATTTCTATTATTTTTTATCATTATTTATTCTTATTTATTTCTTGATTTTCATTTTTTGTTTTAATTTATTCTATTATTTTCATTTGTTTATATCAATTTTTTTTACTTTATTTGTTCTATTTATATTTACTTATTTTTATTTATTTTTATTTTTATATTTTTTGTATTTTGATTTTTATTTCTCTATTAGTATATTTTTATTTATTTTTATGTATTTAATTTATCTATGTCTATTTATTTTTTATTTTTATTCTGATTTATGTTACTTATTTTTATTTACTCTTTTATTTTTGTTATTTTTATATATTTATTCATTTATTTATTTATATTTATTTACTGATTGATTTATTAATTTTTACTTATTTATTTTTATTAATTTATTTTTCTTTTTATTTATTCCTTTATTTCATTTATTTTTTTATTTATTTTTATTTTTTATTTATTTCCCTTTTATATTTGTTTATTTATTTATTTCATTATTATTTATTTTTTTATTTAGTTTTATTTATTTTATTTATATATTTTTATTCATTTTTGTTTTTTACTTTTATTTATTTCTAATTATTTTGTCTGAATTTTAATTTTTAAATTTTATTTATTTATTTATTTTTTATTTTATTTATTTTTATTTAATTGTATTTATACTCTTTATATTTATTTATTTATTTTTATTTATTTATGTATTTTTATTTATTTATTTTTATATATACTTTTTTATTATTTATTATTATTTATTTTTATTTATTTTATCTACCATTATTCTTTTTATTTTAGTAGTTTTATTTATTATTATTTATTTTTATTTATTTTATCTATCATTATTCTTTTTATTTTAGTAGTTTTATTTATTATATTTATTTTTTATTAATTTTATATTATTTTTTATTCATTATACTTATTTTTATTTATTGTATATTTTTTATTTATATTTTTCATTTATTCAATTTTTTCTATCTAATTATTTATTTTTATTCAATTTTATTTTCCTTATTTATTATCATTATTCATTTATTTTTAATTTATATTTATTTATTTTTAATTTATTTTATTCATTTATTATTCATTGATATGTATTTATTTATTTCTATTTATTAATTTTCATTTATTTTTATTTATTTATTTTATTTATTTGTTGTTATTTATTTATTTTTATTTATTAATTTGGATATTCTTTTAATACAAAAAAACTAAGAAGAATAAATTAATAAATATGAAGAAATAAAAATAAAATAAATAAATTGCAAGAATTAAAAAAATAAAAAAGACAATGATAAATAAAAAAAGATAAACAAAAATATATAAATAGAATATAAATAAGATAAAAATATATAAATAAATAAAAATTATTAAATAATCATACATAAATAAATATAAAATAAAACTATATTTAAAAATAAATAAATATAAATAAAGAAATGAAATATTAAAATTAAGAAATAAAATCAATAAAAATAAATGAAGATAGATTAATAAGATTACCAAATAAATAAATAAATAAAAACAAATTTATAAAAATAAATAAAATAAATAAATGACAAGTAATGCCAATAAATAAATAAAAATAAAGGAATGTCAATAGATAATAAATAATAAAAAATAAATATATATGAATAAAAATAATAATAATAAATAAGGAAATAAAATTAAATAAAAATAAACAGATAAAATAAAATATAAAATAAAAAATAAATAAAACAAATAAAATTAATAAAAATTAAGAAAATAAATAAAAACAATAAAAATTAATATATAAAAAATAAATAAAAATAAATAAATAAAAATAAATAAAAAAATAATAAAAAATAACTATAAAAATAATTAATTAAAATAAACAAATAAAGGAAAATAAATAAATATCAATAGCATAAATAAAATTGCATAAAAATAAGTAAATTAAAAGAAAAAAACATAAATCAATAAAAATAAATAATAGAATAAAATTAAAATAAATAAATAAAAATAAATCAAAAATAAATAAAATTAAATAAAAAATAAACAAATATAAAACAAAAAAGGTATAAAAATAAAGATAAATGAAAAAATTAATAAAATTATATAAATAAATAAAACAGAAATAAAAGAATTTAAAAAATAAATGAATAAATAAAAATAAAAAATAAGTAAATAAATAAAAATACAAATAAATAAATAAGAATAAACAAAATAACAGAGTAAATAAAATTATGAATAAGATGAATAAAAAAATAAAAATAAATAAATAGAGATGAATAAATAAAATTCATAAAAGTAAATAAAATTATACTAACAAAGATAGAAAAATTAAAAAAATAGAAGAATATAACAAAATAAATGAGAAAAAATAATAAATATAAATGAAATAAATAAAACAAAAAATTATATTAAAATAAATGAAAATAAATTAAATAAATAAAAATGACAAGTACAAATAAGTAAATAAATATAAAAAATACATAAAAATAAATAGAATTAAAAATAATAAATAAATAGAAAAAATAAATAAAAATAAATAAAATGAAAAATAATAAATAAAATAAAAAAGGTAAATAAAATAAATTGAAAAATATAAAGATTAGTAACAATAAATAAATAAATAAAAATAAAAGAAATTAAAATGAAAACGAAATAAATAAAAAGATAAGTAAAATAAAAAATAACTAAAAAATTTATAAAAAATAAATAAAAATAAATAACAAAATAAATAAAAAATAAATAAAAATAAAATTAAATAAGAAAATAATAACCAATAAATAAAAAAAATTAAAATAAAGATATAATAAAATAAGTAAAATAGAAATAAATAATAATAAAGAAATTTAAATAAATGAATATATAAAATATACATAAATAAATGAAAACCAAATTAAAAATGAGGAAAAAATTATAAGTATATGAATAAAAAAATAAATAAATAAATAAATAAAAAATAAATGAAAAATATTTCAAAAATTAGGAAAAAAATAGAAATAGTATTAATAAAAGGTCAATCAATTAAAAATACATAAATATATATAAAATAAAGAAATAAATATATATAAAATAATTAAATAAATAAATAAAAAATAAATAAAGAAAACATGAATATATATAAAAATAAAAAAATAAAAAGAAATAAAAATAAATTAATAAATAAAACAAAATAAATATATATAAATTAAATTAAATAAAATTAAATAAAAATAAAAAGATATATAAAACAAATAAGTAAAAATAAAAAAAATGAATATAAATATTAATAAAAAAAAATAAAAGATACATATAAATAAAAATATAAAATGTAATAAAAATAAAATAAAAATTTAATAAATAAAAATAGGTAAAAAATTGATAAATATAATAAATAAAATAGAATAAATAAACAATAATAAATAAAAATAAATAAATAAAAATAAATGAGAATAAATAAAAATAAATAATTTACACAAACAAAAATAATTAAATTATAATAAATAAAAATAAATAAATAACTAAAGAAAATAAAAATAAATTACTTAAATTTAATAAATAAAAATATGAACAAATGAATAAATAATAATAGGAAACATAAAAATAAATTGAAAAAATATAAAGATTAGTAACAATAAATAATAAAAATAAATAAAAATAAAAGAAATTAAAATAAAAACGAAATAAATAAAAATATAAGTAAAATAAAAGAATAACTAAAAAATGTATAAAAAATAAATAAAAATAAATAACAAAATAAATAAAAAAATAAAAAATAAACAAAAATAAAATTAAATAAGAAAATAAACAATAATTAAAAAAAATAAAAATAAAGATATAATAAAATAAGTAAAATAGAAATAAATAATAATAAAGAAAATTTAAATAAATGAATATATAAAAAAATATAAAAATAAATGAAAACCAGATTAAAAATGAGGAAAAAATTATAAGTATATGAATAAAATAAAATAAATAAATAAATAAAAAATAAATGAAAAATATTTCAAAAATTAGGAAAAAAATAGAAATAGTATTAATAAAAGGTCAATCAGTCAGTCAAACAATCAATTAAAAATACATAAATATATATAAAACAAAGAAATAAATATATGTAAATTAATTAAATAAATAAATAAAAAATAAATAAAGAAAACATGAATATACATAAAAATAAAAAAAATAAAAAGAAATAAAAAATAAATAAATAAATAAATAAAACAAAATAAATATATAGAAATTAAATTAAATTAAAATAAATAAAAATAAAAAGATTTACAAAATAAACAAGTAAAAATAAAAAATAAATATAAATATTAATAAAAATAAAAAAATAAAAGATACATATAAATAAATAAATAAAACGCAATAAAAATAAAATAAAAATTTAATAAATAAAAATAGGTAAAAAATTGATAAATATAATAAATAAAATAGAATAAATAAATATAAATAAACAATAATAAATAAAAATAAATAAATAAAAATAAATGAGAATAAATAAAAATAAATAATTTACTGAAACAAAAATAATTAAATTAAAATAAATGAAATAAATAAATAACTAAAGAAAATAAAAATAAATTACTTAAATTTGATAAATAAAAATATGAACAAATGAATAAATAATAATAGGAAATATAAAAATAAATATAAATAATATAAATAAAAGAAATAAAAGTAACAAAAATTAATTAAAATAAATGAATAAAAATTAATAAAAGAAATAAAAACAGTAATAAAAATTAATAAATAAGTAAAAATAAACGAATGAAAATTAATAAAAATATATAAATGAAAATATATAAAAATAAATAAAGTAAACACACTCTGTCTTATTCAGCAAGACTACACCGTTTTGTAACCACAATGGATGTGTCTTTAGCTAGACTTTGTATGATATTTTATAAATATCTGGTCTCTGGTTTATAATTGTAAAAGGATGAAAACGCAGGGTGTTTAAGTGTTGATCTAAAATAATCATACGAGTAGCCCTTGGGATTGTTGGTATAAAAATCATGCGTTTGTAAAGCCTTAAACAAACGTTCCCAATTTGATTAGCCATCTTTTAAACGTATTCTTATTTTCATAGTAATTTTACTGTATTATTTTGAATTTTATTATAAGAAAATTGTAATGTCCTTTTGATTTTGTAGGTTGATAACGAGTGAGAGTACTGCTCGAAACATGTCCCGATAGAGTTGTGTAAAATGCTGTTCCGGGTTTTGGCCTTCATTGGTGTCCTTACTGATATGCAGATGGTGCTTCCCTGCTGGTGTATCCATTGATATATATATATATATATATATATATATATATATATATATATATATATATATATATATATATATATATATATATATATATATATATATATGCCTGTACATATATGTGTATATACAGTATATGCATATAAATGATATATTATATATATATATATATATATATATATATATATATATATATATAGAAATAATCAACGCAAAATCACGTGTGGAACAGAAATAAATTTCTGACTCACATCAGGATCGAACCCAGGTCTTTCAATTGAAAGACCTGGGTTCGCTCCTGATGTGAGTCAGAAATTTATATATATATATATATATATATATATATATATATATATATATTATATATATATATATATTATATATATATATATATATATATATATATATATATATATATATATATGTATATATATATATTATATATATAATATATATATTATATAATATATATATATATATATATATATATATATATATATATATATATATATATATATATATATATATATATATGTATGTATGTATGTATGTATGTATGTATGCAAAAGGCGCCGAAGGCCTCAGAAATGCAACGAATCTTTTGTAAATTTTCGTATTCATAAATTATAAAATTGATTTTCTCTCTTCTTATATATATACGTTTTTCGGTAGATTTTTTTCAGCGCCGACTTCTTCAGCCGTATACCAAATGTCACTCCGCTGTGGATTGAGTCTCGTCTTCAAGAAACACCAGTGTTCCTGAAGAAGAAGAAGAAGAAGAAGAAGAAGAAGAAGAAGAAGAAGAAGAAGAAGAAGAAGAAGAAGAAGATGAAGATTTCCTTCTCCAGTTGGCGACCGATGACGTCACACATCCTTACTTCCTTCGGCGAACTCCTGACGAAGACCTGACGAAGACTTCCAAAGGATCCAGGGATTCCTTCAGATTTTGGTTCCGCTTTTCTCCGTTCCTTCACGTTTCTTCTCTTCGTCTTCGCCTTCGTCTCCTCCTGCTTTCTCCATCCATTTTCACTCTTTCCTTCCTCTTCCTCTCATTTCTCAAAGAGATTCCTGGATCTGAAGTCTACAGAAACCTTCGAGGAAGCGCTGAAGGAAGGAAGGACTGACTGGTAGCGTCATCACTCTAAAGAAGAAAGGAGGAAAAACCCAGTGGCCTTTCTTCAAACTGAGGATAGCAGAGGTTCGTACAAAAGCCAAGAGAGCTTCCTAGTTCCAGAAGGGAAAGGAAAGAGGCAGAAGATCCAGCGCGCTTTTCCGAGGACGAGACTGGACGCCTGCAAGCGTCTGAAGAGAGGTGTGCGGAAGGAAGAGGACTGGACGGATACACGGACAAAGAAGCCTCGCCAATGGACGGCTCTCTCGCGCTGGAGAACGCCTTGTTGAAGGAGGCCCTCGAAAGGGAGAGGAGAGAACGCAAAGAAGAGAAGAAGGAGCTCCTCTTGGCCCAAGAAGATTTGGAAGCAGCTCAAGTGGGACAACAGCTGGATCGGAACCAGATAGACAATCTGAAGATGGAAATTGCCGGTCTGTACAAAGCGGTTGAAAAGCATTTAAAATTTAAGGAAAAACTGAGGAGAGAAAACAGAGAGTTGAAGGATCTCCTGTCTCAAGCAAAAGGAAGGAAGAGCAAGACGGAAGAGGACTCATGCCCTCAGAAGGACGATTTCAGGAGGAGGACGGTCTCCAGTCTTGGAACTGATGAGGAACTCAACAGCTGCTCGGAGGCAGGAGGCATAGGAGCCCTCAGGAAGAGAGCTGACGGCTGTTCAGTCGGCAGACGAACTCTCCTGGCGAGAGTCAGTGGCTGGCAAGATTTTCCCATCTTGTCAGGCAGAGGAACTTTCTCTGGGAGAGTCAACGTCTGTTTAGCGGGCAGGCGGACAAGCTCTCAGGGCAAGCGTCAACGTCTGAAGAGGTTCCTACCACTCCAGTAGGCTCACAAGGGTCAACTCATCAGGTTGAGGAACTCTCACTGGCTAGAGTCAACAGTTGCTCATAGGCGGGAGGCATAGGAGCCCTCAGGAAGAGAGCTGACGGCTGTTCAGTCGGCAGACGAACTCTCCCGGCGAGAGTCAGTGGCTGGCAAGATTTTCCCATCTTGTCAGGCAGAGGAACTTTCTCTGGGAGAGTCAACGTCTGTTTAGCGGGCAGGCGGAGGAGCTCTCAGGGCAAGTCTCAACGTCTGAAGAGGTCCCTACCACTCCAGTAGGCTCACAAGGGTCAACTCATCAGGTTGAGGAACTCTCACTGGCTAGAGTCAACAGTTGCTCAGAAGCATAGAAGCCCTCGGGAAGAGAGCTGACGGCTGTTCAGTCGGCAGACGAACTCTCCTGGCGAGAGTCAGTGGCTGGCAAGATTTTCCCATCTTGTCAGTCAGAGGAACTTTCTCTGGGAGAGTCAACGTCTGTTTAGCGGGCAGGCGGACGAGCTCTCAGGGCAAGCGTCAACATTTGGAGAGGTCCCTACCACTCCAGCATGCTTACAAGGGTCAACTCATCAGGTGGAGGAACTCTCACTGGCTAGAGTCAGCAGTTGTTCAGAGGTGGGAGGCATAGGAGCCCTCAGGAAGAGAGCTGACGGCTGTTCAGTCGGCAGACGAACTCTCCTGGCGAGAGTCAGTGGCTGGCAAGATTTTCCCATCTTGTCAGGCAGAGGAACTTTCTCTGGGAGAGTCAACGTCTGTTTAGCGGGCAGGCGGACAAGCTCTCAGGGCAAGCGTCAAAGTCTGAAGAGGTCCCTACCACTCCAATAGGCTCACAAGGGTCAACTCATCAGGTTGAGGAACTCTCACTGGCTAGAGTCAACAGTTGTTCAGAGGTGGGAGGCATAGGAGCCCTCAGGAAGAGAGCTGACGGCTGTTCAGTCGGCAGACGAACTCTCCCGGCGAGAGTCAGTGGCTGGCAAGATTTTCCCATCTTGTCAGGCAGAGCAACTTTCTCTGGGAGAGTCAACGTCTGTTTAGCGGGCAGGCGGACGAGCTCTCAGGGCAAGTGTCAACGTCTGAAGAGGTCCCTACCACTCCAGTAGGCTCACAAGGGTCAACTCATCAGGTTGAGGAACTCTCACTGGCTAGAGTCAACAGTTGCTCAGAAGCATAGGAGCCCTCGGGAAGAGAGCTGACGGCTGTTCAGTCGGCAGACGAACTCTCCTGGCGAGAGTCAGTGGCTGGCAAGATTTTCCCATCTTGTCAGGCAGAGGAACTTTCTCTGGGAGAGTCAACGTCTGTTTAGCGGGCAGGCGGACGAGCTCTCAGGGCAAGCGTCAAAGTCTGAAGAGGTCCCTACCACTCCAGTAGGCTCACAAGGGTCAACTCATCAGGTTGAGGAACTCTCACTGGCTAGAGTCAACAGTTGCTCAGAGGTGGGAGGCATAGGAGCCCTCAGGAAGAGAGCTGACGGCTGTTCAGTCGGCAGACGAACTCTCCTGGCGAGAGTCAGTGGCTGGCTAGATTTTCCCATCTTGTCAGGCAGAGGAACTTTCTCTGGGAGAGTCAACGTCTGTCTAGCGGGCAGGCGGACGAGCTCTCAGGGTAAGCGTCAACATTTGGAGAGGTCCCTACCACTCCAGCATGCTTACAAGGGTCAACTCATCAGGTGGAGGAACTCTCACTGGCTAGAGTCAACAGTTGTTCAGAGGCAGGAGGCATAGGAGCCCTCAGGAAGAGAGCTGACGGCTGTTCAGTCGGCAGACGAACTCTCCTGGCGAGAGTCAGTGGCTGGCAAGATTTTCCCATCTTGTCAGGCAGAGGAACTTTCTCTGGGAGAGTCAACGTCTGTTTAGCGGGCAGGCGGACAAGCTCTCAGGGTAAGCGTCAACGTCTGAAGAGGTCCCTAACACTCCAGTAGGCTCACAAGGGTCAACTCATCAGGTGGAGGAACTCTCACTGGCTAGAGTCAACAGTTGCTCAGAGGTGGGAGGCATAGGAGCCCTCAGGAAGAGAGCTGACGGCTGTTCAGTCGGCAGACGAACTCTCCTGGCGAGAGTCAGTGGCTGGCAAGATTTTCCCATCTTGTCAGGCAGAGGAACTTTCTCTGGGAGAGTCAACGTCTGTTTAGCGGGCAGGCGGACGAGCTCTCAGGGCAAGTGTCAACGTCTGAAGAGGTCCCTACCACTCCAGTAGGCTCACAAGGGTCAACTCATCAGGTTGAGGAACTCTCACTGGCTAGAGTCAACAGTTGCTCAGAGGTGGGAGGCATAGGAGCCCTCAGGAAGAGAGCTGACGGCTGTTCAGTCGGCAGATGAACTCTCCTGGCGAGAGTCAGTGGCTGGCAAGATTTTCCCATCTTGTTAGGCAGAGGAACTTTCTCTGGGAGAGTCAACGTCTGTTTAGCGGGCAGGCGGACGAGCTCTCAGGGCAAGTGTCAACGTCTGAAGAGGTCCCTACCACTCCAGTAGGCTCACAAGGGTCAACTCATCAGGTTGAGGAACTCTCACTGGCTAGAGTCAACAGTTGCTCAGAGGTGGGAGGCATAGGAGCCCTCAGGAAGAGAGCTGACGGCTGTTCAGTCGGCAGACGAACTCTCCTGGCGAGAGTCAGTGGCTGGCAAGATTTTCCCATCTTGTCAGGCAGAAGAACTTTCTCTGGGAGAGTCAACGTCTGTTTAGCGGGCAGGCGGACGAGCTCTCAGGGCAAGCGTCAACGTCTGAAAAGGTCCCTACCACTCCAGTAGGCTCACAAGGGTCAACTCATCAGGTTGAGGAACTCTCACTGGCTAGAGTCAACAGTTGCTCAGAGGCATAGGAGCCCTCGGGAAGAGAGCTGACGGCTGTTCAGTCGGCTGACGAACTCTCCTGGCGAGAGTCAGTGGCTGGCAAGATTTTCCCATCTTGTCAGGCAGAGGAACTTTCTCTGGGAGAGTCAACGTCTGTTTAGCGGGCAGGCGGACGAGCTCTCAGGGCAAGTGTCAACGTCTGAAGAGGTCCCTACCAATCCAGTAGGCTCACAAGGGTCAACTCATCAGGTTGAGGAACTCTCACTGGCTAGAGTCAACAGTTGTTCAGAGGCAGGAGGCATAGGAGCCCTCAGGAAGAGAGCTGACGGCTGTTCAGTCGGCAGACGAACTCTCCTGGTGAGAGTCAGTGGCTGGCAAGATTTTCCCATCTTGTCAGGCAGAGCAACTTTCTCTGGGAGAGACAACGTCTGTTTAGCGGGCAGGCGGACGAGCTCTCAGGGCAAGTGTCAACGTCTGAAGAGGTCCCTACCAATCCAGTAGGCTCACAAGGGTCAACTCATCAGGTTGAGGAACTCTCACTGGCTAGAGTCAACAGTTGTTCAGAGGCAGGAGGCATACGAGCCCTCAGGAAGAGAGCTGACGGCTGTTCAGTCGGCAGACGAACTCTCCTGGCGAGAGTCAGTGGCTGGCAAGATTTTCCCATCTTGTCAGGCAGAGGAACTTTCTCTGGGAGAGTCAACGTCTGTTTAGCGGGCAGGCGGACAAGCTCTCAGGGTAAGCGTCAACGTCTGAAGAGGTCCCTACCACTCCAGCATGCTCACAAGGGTCAACTCATCAGGTGGAGGAACTCTCACTGGCTAGAGTCAACAGTTGCTTAGAGGTGGGAGGCATAGGAGCCCTCAGGAAGAGAGCTGACGGCTGTTCAGTCGGCAGACGAACTCTCCTGGCGAGAGTCAGTGGCTGGCAAGATTTTCCCATCTTGTTAGGCAGAGGAACTTTCTCTGGGAGAGTCAACGTCTGTTTAGCGGGCAGGCGGACGAGCTCTCAGGGCAAGTGTCAACGTCTGAAGAGGTCCCTACCACTCCAGTAGGCTCACAAGGGTCAACTCATCAGGTTGAGGAACTCTCACTGGCAAAAGTCAACAGTTGCTCAGAGGCATAGGAGCCCTCAAGAAAACAGCTGACGGCTGTTCAGTCGGCAGACGAACTCTCCTGGCGAGAGTCAGAGGCTGGCAAGATTTTCCCATCTTGTCAGGCAGAGGAACTTTCTCTGGAAGAGACAACGTCTGTTTAGCGGGCAGGCGGACGAGCTCTCAAGACAAGCGTCAACGTCTGAAGAGGTCCCTACCACTCCAGTAGGCTCACAAGGGTCAACTCATCAGGTTGAGGAACTCTCACTGGCTAGAGTCAACAGTTGCTCAGAGGCATAGGAGCCCTCGGGAAGAGAGCTGACGGCTGTTCAGTCGGCAGACGAACTCTCCTGGCGAGAGTCAGTGGCTGGCAAGATTTTCCCATCTTGTCAGGCAGAGGAACTTTCTCTGGGAGAGTCAACGTCTGTTTAGCGGGCAGGCGGACAAGCTCTCAGGGTAAGCGTCAACGTCTGAAGAGGTCCCTACCACTCCAGTAGGTTCACAAGGGTCAACTCATCAGGTTGAGGAACTCTCACTGGCTAGAGTCAACAGTTGCTCAGAGGCATAGGAGCCCTCGGGAAGAGAGCTGACGGCTGTTCAGTCGGCAGACGAATTCTCCTGGCGAGAGTCAGTGGCTGGCAAGATTTTCCCATCTTGTCAGGCAGAGGAACTTTCTCTGGGAGAGTCAACGTCTGTTTAGCGGGCAGGCGGACGAGCTCTCAGGGCAAGTGTCAACGTCTGAAGAGGTCCCTACCACTCCAGTAGGCTCACAAGGGTCAACTCATCAGGTTGAGGAACTCTCACTGGGTAGAGTCAACAGTTGCTCAGAGGCATAGGAGCCCTCGGGAAGAGAGCTGACGGCTGTTCAGTCGGCAGACGAATTCTCCTGGCGAGAGTCAGTGGCTGGCAAGATTTTCCCATCTTGTCAGGCAGAGGAACTTTCTCTGGGAGAGACAACGTCTGTTTAGCGGGCAGGCGGACGAGCTCTCAGGGCAAGCGTCAACGTCTGAAGAGGTCCCTACCACTCCAGTAGGCTCACAAGGGTCAACTCATCAGGTTGAGGAACTCTCACTGGCTAGAGTCAACAGTTGCTCAGAGGCATAGGAGCCCTCGGGAAGAGAGCTGACGGCTGTTCAGTCGGCAGACGAACTCTCCTGGCGAGAGTCAGTGGCTGGCAAGATTTTCCCATCTTGTCAGGCAGAGCAACTTTCTCTGGGAGAATCAACGCCTGTTTAGCGGGCAGGCGGACAAGCTCTCAGGACAAGCGTCAACGTCTGAAGAGGTCCCTACCACTCCAGTAGGCTCACAAGGGTCAACTCATCAGGTTGAGGAACTCTCACTGGCTAGAGTCAACAGTTGCTCAGAGGCATAGGAGCCCTCGGGAAGAGAGCTGACGGCTGTTCAGTCGGCAGACGAACTCTCCTGGCGAGAGTCAGTGGCTGGCAAGATTTTCCCATCTTGTCAGGCAGAGGAACTTTCTCTGGGAGAGTCAACGTCTGTTTAGCGGGCAGGCGGACGAGCTCTCAGGGCAAGTGTCAACGTCTGAAGAGGTCCCTACCACTCCAGTAGGCTCACAAGGGTCAACTCATCAGGTTGAGGAACTCTCACTGGCTAGAGTCAACAGTTGCTCAGAGGCGGGAGGCATAGGAGCCCTCGGGAAGAGAGCTGACGGCTGTTCAGTCAGCAGACGAACTCTCCTGGCGAGAGTCAGTGGCTGGCAAGATTTTCCCATCTTGTCAGGCAGAGGAACTTTCTCTGGGAAAGTCAACGTTTGTTTAGCGGGCAGGCGGACGAGCTCTCAGGGCAAGCGTCAACATTTGGAAAGGTCCCTACCACTCCAGCAGGCTCACAAGAGTCAACTCATCAGGTTAAGGAACTCTCACTGGCTAGAGTCAACAGTTGCTCGGAGGCATAGGAGCCCTCGGGAAGAGAGCTGACGGCTGTTCAGTCGGCAGACGAACTCTCCTGGCGAGAGTCAGTGGCTGACAAGATTTTCCCATCTTGTCAGGCAGAGGAACTTTCTCTGGGAGAGTCAATGTCTGTTTAGCGGGCAGGCAGACAAGCTCTCAGGGCAAGCGTCAACGTCTGAAGAGGTCCCTACCACTCCAGCATGCTGACAAGGGTCAACTCATCAGGTGGAGGAACTCTCACTGGCTAGAGTCAACAGTTGCTCAGAGGTGGGAGGCATAGGAGGCCTCAGGAAGAGAGCTGACGGCTTTTCAGTCGGCAGACGAACTCTCCTGGCGAGAGTCAGTGGCTGGCAAGATTTTCCCATCTTGTTAGGCAGAGGAACTTTCTCTGGGAGAGTCAACGTCTGTTTAGCGGGCAGGCGGACGAGCTCTCAGGGCAAGTGTCAACGTCTGAAGAGGTCCCTACCACTCCAGTAGGCTCACAAGGGTCAACTCATCAGG
Source organism: Macrobrachium rosenbergii (assembly GCA_039081455.1). Taxonomy (NCBI): domain Eukaryota; kingdom Metazoa; phylum Arthropoda; class Malacostraca; order Decapoda; family Palaemonidae; genus Macrobrachium; species Macrobrachium rosenbergii. Next base: position 79,428 of record JANJGK010002091.1, on the reverse strand, counting down.
TTGAGGAACTCTCACTGGCTAGAGTCAACAGTTGCTCAGAATCAGGAGGCATAGGAGCCCTCAGGAAGAGAGCTGACGGCTGTTCAGTCGGCAGACGAACTCTCCTGGCGAGAGTCAGTGGCTGACAAGATTTTCCCATCTTGTCAGGCAGAGGAACTTTCTCTGGGAGAGTCAACGTCTGTTTAGCGGGCAGGCAGACAAGCTCTCAGGGCAAGCGTCAACGTCTGAATAGGTCCCTACCACTCCAGCATGCTGACAAGGGTCAACTCATCAGGTGGAGGAACTCTCACTGGCTAGAGTCAACAGTTGCTCAGAGGTGGGAGGCATAGGAGCCCTCAGGAAGAGAGCTGACGGCTGTTCAGTCGGCAGACGAACTCTCCCGGCGAGAGTCAGTGGCTGGCAAGATCTTCCCATCTTGTCAGGCAGAGGAACTTTCTCTGGGAGAGTCAACGTCTGTTTAGCGGGCAGGCGGACAAACTCTCAGGGCAAGCGTCAACGTCTGAAGAGGTCCCTACCACTCCAGCAGGCTCACAAGGGTCAACTCATCAGGTGGAGGAACTCCCACTGGCTAGAGTCAACAGTTGCTCAGAGGTGGGAGGCATAGGAGCCCACGGGAAGAGAGCTGACGGCTGTTCAGTCGGCAGATGAACTCTCCTGGCGAGAGTCAGCGGCTGGCAAGATTTTCCCATCATGTCAGGCAGAGGAACTTTCTCTGGGAGAGTCAACGTCTGTTTAGCAGGCAAGCGGACATGCTCTCAGGGCAAGCGTCAACGTCTAAAGAGGTCCCTACCACTCCAGCATGCTCACAAGGGTCAACTCATCAGGTGGAGGAACTCTCACTGACTAGAGTCAACAGTTGCTCAGAGGTGGGAGGCATAGGAGCCCTCAGGAAGAGAGCTGACGGCTGTTCAGTCGGCAGACGAACTCTCCTGGTGAGAGTCAGTGGCTGGCAAGATTTTCCTATCTTGTCAGGCAGAGCAACTTTCTCTGGGAGAGTCAACGTCTGTTTAGCGGGCAGGCGGACAAGCTCTCATTGCAAGCGTCAATGTCTGATGAGGTCCCTACCACTCCAGCAGGCTCACAAGGGTCAACTCATCAGGTTGAGGAACTCTCACTGGCTAAAGTCAACAGTTGCTCAGAGGCGGGAGGCATAGGAGCCCTCAGCAAGAGAGCTGACGGCTGTTCAGTCGGCAGACGAACTCTCCTGGTGAGAGTCAGTGGCTGGCAAGATTTTCCCATCTTGTCAGGCAGAGGAACTTTCTCTGGGAAAGTCAACGTCTGTTTAGAGGGCAGGCGGACGAGCTCTCAGGGCAAGCGTCAACATCTGGAGAGGTCCCTACCACTCCAGCAGGCTCACAAGAGTCAACTCATCAGGTTGAGGAACTCTCACTGGCTAGAGTCAACAGTTGCTCGGGAGCATAGGAACCCTCGTGAAGAGAGCTGACGGCTGTTCAGTCGGCAGATGAACTCTCCTGGCGAGAGTCAGCGGCTGGCAAGATTTTCCCATCTTGTCAGGCAGAGCAACTTTCTCTGGGAGAGTCAACGTCTGTTTAGCGGGCAGACGTACAAGCTCTAAGGGCAAGCGTCAACGTCTGATGAGGTCCCAACCACTCCAGCAAGCTCACAAGGGTCAACTCATCAGGTGGAGGAACTCTCACTGGCTAGAGTCAACAGTTGCTCAGAGGCGGGAGGCATAGAAGCCCTCAGGAAGAGAGCTGACGGCTGTTCAGTCGGCAGACGAACTCTCCTAGCGAGAGTCAGTGGCTGGCAAGATTTTCCCATCTTGTCAGGCAGAGGAACTTTCTCTGGGAGAGTCAACGTCTGTTTTTGCGGGCAGGCGGACGAGCTCTCAGGGCAAGCGTCAACATCTGGAGAGGTCCCTACCACTCCAGTAGGCTCACAAGAGTCAACTCGTCAGGTTGAGGAACTCTCACTGGCTAGAGTCAACAGTTGCTCGGAGGCATAGGAGCCCTCAGGAAGAGAGCTGACGGCTGTTCAGTCGGCAGACGAACTCTCCTAGCGAGAGTCAGCGGCTGGCAAGATTTTCCCATCTTGTCAGGCAGAGGAACTTTCTCTGGGAGAGGCAACGTCTGTTTAGCGGGCAGGCGGACAAGCTCTCAGGGCAAGCGTCAATGTCTGGAGAGGTCCCTACCACTCCAGCAGGCTCATAAGAGTCAATGGCTGTTCTGTGGTCAGACGAACTCTCCTGGTGAGAGTCAACGGCTGGTGAGATCCCCCCATCTTGTCAGGCGGAGGGACTTTCTCTGGGAGAGTCAACGGCTGTTCGGCAGGCAGGCGGATGACCTTCCATAGCGAGACTCAATGGCTGGCAAGTGTCCCTACCAATCCAGAAGGCGCATGAAGTCTCCCGAAAAAAGACACGAGAAGGACTCCAGAGGGACACGAGACGGCCTCCAGAGGGACACCAGACGGCCTCCAGAAGGACACCAGAAGGCCTCCAGAGGGACACCAGAAGACCCCCAGAGGGACGCCCGAAGATGATTCTGTTGGAATAATCTAGAAAACCGGCTGTGCAGAAAGAAGGCACTCAGTTCCTCCAAGTATGCTATGTCCCTTGATGAAGACTCTTCTAATAGAAGATCTCTGTCAAAGCGGGCAAAGAGTCTGGATCTATTCTAGCAGATGTCTTCCTTCTGGTAATTCTGCTAGAATAATCTAGAGGACCGGCTCTGCAGAAAGAAGGCACTCAGTTCCTTCAAGTATGCTATGTCCCTTGATGAAGACTCTTCTAATAGAAGATCTCTGTCAAAGCGGGCAAATAGTCGGATATCTGGATCTATATTCATCTATTTGTTTGTATTTATTTTTATTTACTTATTTATTTCTATTTTTTATCGATTTTATTTTTTTTTTGTTTATTTATCTTTTTGTTTATTTATTTTTTCATTATTTTCATTCGTTTATTAATTTATTTTTCCTTCTTTATTTTCATTTATTTATTTTTCCTTCTTTATTTTCATTTATTTATTTTTTCTTATTTATTTCTATTTATCTATTTTCATTTATTTATTTTTATTCATTTACTTATTTCTATTTACAAACTTTTTATTTTTATTTTTATTTATTTATTTATATGTTTTTATTTATTTTTATTGATTTATATCTTTATTTTTTTATTTTTTTATATACTCTTATTTATTCTTTTTTATTTATTTGTTTATTTATTTTTACTTATTTTTTATTTATTTTATATTTATTTGTTTTTTATTTATTTATTTTTACTTATTTATTTAGTTTTTATTTATTTATTTTATTTATTTCCATATATTTTTATTTATTTATTTGTTTATTTTTATTTATTTTGTAATTTTTATATTTAATTCAAATGACAAATACCATTTATTTACCAATGAAGAAAATTACGATACAATAAATAAATAAAAATAAATAAGTAAATAAATTATTAAAAATAATAAATAAACAAAAACAAACAAGTAAATAAAAATAAATAAATAAAATTGAACAAATACATAAAAATAAATAATAAAAAAATAAAAATAAGTGAATAAATAAATAAATAACTAATTAAAAATGAATGAAAATAAATAAATAAAAATAAATAAAAATAAATTGATAAATAAAAATAAATAAACAGATAAAATTAAATAAATTAATAAATAAACAAAAAACAATAAAAAATAAATAGAAATAAGTAAATAGATATAAATAAATAGATAAATAAATAAATAAATAATAATAGATAAATAAATAATAATATATAAATTAATAAAAATAAATAAATAATTTAAAATAAATAAATAAAAAAATAAAAATAAATAAAAAGAAATAAAAATTTAGAATAAATAAAAATAAAGAAGTAGAACACAAATCAAGAAAAATAAAAAAAAAAATAAATATAAAAAATAAAAATAATTAAAAAACAAATAAAAATAAATAAATAAATAAAAATAAATGAAAACAAAAAAATAAATAGAAATAAATAAATAATTAAAAATAAATAATTAAAAAATGAAAATAAATGAAAGGAATAAATAAAATTAAATAAATAATAATAAATAAATAAATTAAAATAATTAAATAAATAAAATTTTAAAAATGAATAAAAATAAATAAATAAAAAATGTAAATAAAAAAAATAGATAAATAATTTAAATGCATAAATGAATAAAAATAAATAAATGAATAAAAATAAATATATAAAATGTAAATAAATTAAAAATAAAGAAAAAAATAAATAAATGAAAAAAAATAAATAAATAAATGAAAATCAGTAAATGAATTAAAAAATAAATAAATAAGAATAAATAAATAATAAATAAAAACATATGAAAAATAAATAAATAAAAATAAATAAATGAATAATAAATAAATAAAAAAGTTAATAAAAATAAATAAATAAAAAAATAAATAAATAAAAATAAATAAATAAATGAATAAAATAAATTAAAAAATAGAAAAAATAAATAAATAAAAATAATGAATCAGTGAAATAAATAAATAAATAAAAGTAAATAAATAAAAAATAAATAAAAATACATGAAAATACATAAATAAAATAAATAAAAAAAATAAATGAAAATAAATGGAAAAAATAAATAAAAAAATATATAAATCAATCAAAATAGATAAAGAAATATATATATTTAAATAAAAATAAATAGATAAAAAATCAATTTATAAAAAATAAATAAATGAAAATAAGTAAACAAATGAATAAAAATAGATAAATAAATAAATATAAATATATAAATGAATACAAATAAATACAAATAAATAAACTGAAAATAAAAAAAATAAATAAATAAATAAACAAAAATAAATATAAATAAATGGAAAATAAATGAAAATAAATAAATAAATAAAAATAAAAAAATAAATAAAAATAAATAAATAAATATATAAATATAAATGGATAAAAATGAATAAATAAAATTGAATGTGAATAAATAAATAAACAAAGATAAATAAAGAAATAAAAATAAATAAATAAAAAAATAAAAATAAATATAAATAAATGCTAATAAATAAATTAAAGTAAATAAACAAATAAAAAAATTAACAAATAACAAAGCATAAAAATAAATAAATAAAAATAGATAAATAAAATTAATAAATAGAAATAAATAAATAAATAAATAAATAAAAATAAATATATAAATAAATGAAAATAAATGAAAATAAACAAATACATAAAAGAAAAGAGATAAGGAAAATAAATAAATAAATAAATAAAAATAGATAAATAAAATTTAATAAACAACAAATTAATAAATAAAAAATAAATAAATGGATAAAAATAAATAAATAATTAAAAATAAAAAAAAATTAATATATTAATATAAAAAATACATAAGTTAAAGTTTATAAATAAATTAAAATAAATAAATAAATAAAAATAAACAAATAAATAAAAATAAAAATAAAAATACAAATAAATAAATGAAAAAAAGTAAAAAATAAAAATAAATAAATAAAAACCAATAAACAAATAAAAAATAAATAATTGAAAATAAATAAAAAACAATACAAAATAATGATAAATAAATAAATAAAAAGAAATAGATAAATAAAAATAATCAAAATAAATAAATGAAATCAAATAAATAAAAATAAATTAATAATTAAATTAAAAAAATGAAATTAAATAAAAAAAAATTAATAAATACGTAAAAATGAATAAATACAAGTAAATAAATAAAAATAAATAAATGAGAAAATATATAAATAAAATAAATACTTAAATAAAAATAAAAAATATATAAATAAAAATAAATAAATAAAAATAAATAAATAATAAAAATTAATAAATAAATAAAAAAAATAAATGAAAATAAATTAAAATAAATAAATAAAGAAATAAATAAATAAAAATTAAAAAATAAATATAGAAAAATAAATAACTAAATAAAAATAAATGAAAATCAATAAATACATAAAAATAGAAAAAGAAATAAAATAAATAAAAAATTAATAAATAAATAAGTAAAAATAAATAAATAATAAAAATGAAAAAAATAAATAAAAAGTAGTATATAAATAAAAATAAATAAATAAATGAAAATAAATAAATGAATAAGAATTAATAAATACATAAAAATAAATGAATAAATAAAAAATAAATAAATAAATAAAAATAAATTAATAAATAAAAAATAAATAAATAAATAAAAATAAATGAAAATAAATAAAAAAATAAATTAAAATATATAAATAAAAATAAATTAATAAAAAAGTAATAAAAATAAATAAATAAATAATCAAAAATAAATAATTGAAAATAAATAACCTAAAATAAATGGAAATAAATAAATAAAAAAATAAAATTAGTAAATAAATAAAAATAAGTAAAAATAAATGAAAATTTATAAATAAAACTAAATAAATAAAAAAAATAAAAGAATAAAAATAAATAAATAAGTAAAAATAAATAAAAAATATATAAAAATAAATAAATGAAAATAAAGAAATAAATAAAAATAAATGAATAAATAAAAATAAACAAATAAAAATAAACAAAAATAAATAAAAATTAATAAATAAAAGTAAAGAAATAAATGAATATAAATTAAAATCGATAAAGAAATAAAAATAAATAAATACATAAAAATAAATAAATAAAAATAAAGAAATAAATAAAAATAAATAAAAAAATCAATAAATAAATAAAAAGAAATAAATTAAAATAAGTAAATAAAAATAAATAAAAATAAAATAAAAAATCAATAAATAAAAATAAATAATAATAAATAAAATAAAATAAATAAATAAATACAAAAAAAATATAAAAAATATTTGATTAAAAATAAATAAATGAAAAAATAAAGTAATAATAAATAAAATAATAAAAATAAGTAAATAAATGAAAGAAAATAAGTGATAAAAATAAAATAAGTAAATATATAATAATAAATAAATAAATAAATATAAATAAATAAATAAATAAAAGTAAATAATTAAAAAAATTATAAATATAAAATATCTAAATAAATAAAGAAGTTAAATAAATAAAAATAAAAGAATAAAAAATCAATAAACAAATAGAAATAAATAATAAGTGAAAAAAAAATAAATAAAGATGAATAAATAAATAAATAAAAATAAATTAATATAGATAAATAGTAAAATAAATGAAAATAAATAAATAAAAATAAATAAATAAATGAAAATAAATAAAAATAAATAAATGGAAAGTAAATCAATAAATAAAAAAAATAAATGAATAAATAGAAATAAATAAATAAAATAAATAAATATAAGTAAGTAAATAAAAGTAAATAAAAAATTAAAAATAAATAAATAAAATAAATTAAAATAAAGAAATAAAAATAAATAAATAAATAAAAATAAGATAGTTAATAAATAAAAATAAATAGCAATAAATAAATAACTAAAAATAAATAAATATATAAAAATAAATAAATTAATAAAAATAAAAAAATAAAAAATAAATAAATAAATGAAAATAAATAAATAAATAAAACTAAAAAAATAAATAAAAATAAAAAAAATATATAAAATAAATGAAAATAAAGATATAAAAATAAATAAATAAATAAATAAAAATAAATAGACAAATAAATAAAAATAAAAAAATAAATAAATAGATTATAAGAAATAAATAAATAAAAAAAATTAGATATATGAAAATAAATAAATCAAAATTAATTTAAAAAAAGAAATAATACAAAAATTAATAAATAAACAAAAATAAATAAATAATTAAAAATAAATAAATATATAAATAAATAAATTAAAATGAATAAATAAATAAAAAATAATAAATAAATAAAAATAAAAAATAAACAAAAAATATAAATAAATTAAAAAATAAATGAATATAAATAAATACAAATAAGTAAAAATAAATCAATAAATAAATAAATCATTAAAAATAAATAAAAATAAATAAATAATTAAAATAAAAAATAAATAAAAATAATGAAAATAAATTAATAAAAATCAGTAAATAAATAGAAATAAATGAATAAATAAAAAAATGAACAAAAATAAATAGATGAATAAAAATTTATTTTTATTTGTTTATTTATTTTAATTAATTTATTTTCATTTATTTTTATTAATTTATTTATTTTTATTTATTTATTTATTTTTATTTATTAATTATTTTGTATTTATTTATTTTCATTTATTTTTATTTATTTTTATTTTTAATTGATTTTTTATTCTTATTTATTTATTTATTTTTATTTAGTTATTAATTTTTATTTTATTTATTTATTTATTTATTTTTAATTATTTATTTATTTTTGTTTATTTATTAATTTTTATTTCTTTATTTATTATTATTAAATAATTTTTTTACTTATTTTTAATTATGTATTTATTTATTTTTGTTTATTTTTTTGTTATTATTAATTTTTTTTTATTTATTTTCATATATTTTATTTATTTATATATTTTTTTATTTATTTTTATTTATATTTATTAATTTATTTTTTATTTATTTATTTATTTAAAAACAAATAAATAAATAAATAAATAAAATAAATAAAAATAAATTAAATAGTTAAAATAAATTAAATAATGAAAATAAAAAAATAAATAAAAATAAATAAATAAATAAAAATGAATGAAAAAATCGATGAAAATAAATAGATAAATGAAAAAATAAATAAAAAATAAATAAATAAATAAAAATAAATAAATAAATGAATTAAAATAAATAAATAAATAAATAAAAATAAATAAATGAAAGTAAATGAAGATAAATGCACAAAAAAATAGATAAAAATAAATAAACAAATAAATAAAAATATGTAAAAATATATAAATAATAATAAAAAATAAATGAAAATAAAAATTAAAATGAAAAGATAAATATATAAAAATAAATAATTATATGGAAATAAATAAATAGATAAATAAAAATAAATATATAAATAAAAATAAATAAATAAAAATAAATGAATAAAAGTAAATATTCAAATAAAAATAAATAAAAATAAATAAATAGATAAATAAAAAATAAGTAAAAATAATAAAATTAAAATTAAATAAACAAAAAAATAAATAAAATTAATAAATACAAATAAATAAATATATAAAAATAAATAAATAAATAAAATAAATTAAGGTTTAAAATTGAATAAAAAATAAATATAAATAAATAAATAAATAAAAATAAAAAATTAAATAAATAAAAATATATAAACAAAAATAAATTAATAAATGAAAATAAATAAATTAAAAAATTAATGAAAATAAATAAATAAAAATAAATAAATAATTAAAAAACAATAAATAAGAAAAATTTAATACATCAAAATGAATCTAAAATTAAATAAGTAAAGAAAATAAATGAAAATAAATTAATAAAAATAAATACAAAGAAATAATTAATAAAAATAAATAAATAAATGAAAATAAATAATTAAATAAATAAATAAAAGTAAATGAAAATAAATTAATAAAAATAAATAAATTAATAGAAATAAATAAAAAAATAAATAAATAAATAAAATAAATATAAATGAATAACTATAAATAAATAAATAAATAAAAAGTAAGTAATAAAAGATAAATAAATAAATAAAAATATATAATAATTAAATAACAATAATAAATAAATAATAATAAATGAATAAATAAATAATGATAATAAATAAATAAAAATACATGAATAAATAAAAAATAAGTAAATAAATAAAAATAAATGAAAATAAATAAGTAAAAATAAATAAATAAATAAAAATAAATAAAAAATAAATAAAAATAAATAAATGAATAAAAATAAAAATAATAAAAATAAATAAATAAATTAAAATAAATAAATGAATAAATAAATAAAAATAAATAAAAATAAATAAATAAATAAAAATAAATAAATAAATAAAAATAAATAAATAAATAAAAATAAATAAATATTTGAAAATAAATAAATGATAATAATTGTAAATAAACAAAAGAAAATAAAGAAATAAATTAAAAGAATTAACAAATAAAAATAAATAAATAGAAAATAAATCAATAAAAATAAAAGAAAATAAATAAATAAAATTAAATAAATATATAAATAGAAATCAATAAATTAAAATAAATAATTTAAAATTTTTGAAAATAAATAAACAAAATAAATAAACAAATAAAAATCAATTAAAACAAATAACTAAATGTAATAATTAAATAAATAAAAATAAATAAATAAAAATAAATGAAAATAAATATATAAAAATAAATAAAAATATAATAATAAATAAATAAATAAAAATAAATAAAGCTAAATAAATAAATAAATAAAGTAAATAAAAATAAGTAAATAAATAAAAATATATAAATAAATAGTAATAAATAAATAAATGAAAATAAATAAATAAATAAAATAAATAATTAAAAAATTTAAATAAATAAAATCAATAGATAATAAAAAAAAAATAAATAAAAATAAATATATGAATAAAAATAAATAAATAAAAATAATAGATAAATAAATGAAAATAAATAGAGATAAAATAAATAAATATATGAAGAAATATAAATAAAAATTGAAAAAATTTGAAAATAAATAAATAAATGAATAAATAAAAATGAATAAATAAATAAAAATAAAAAATAAAACATAAACAAATAAAAAAAAGTATGAAAATAAATAAATAAACAAATAAATAAATAAATAAAACAAACAATAAAAAATAAACAAATATGAAATAAATAAAAAAGTAAATAAAAATAAATAAACAAATAAATAAAAGTAAGTAAAAATAAGTAAAAAAGTAAATAAATCAATAAAAATAAATAAATAAATAAAAATAAATAAATAAATAAAAATAAAAATAAATAAAGGTATGTGAATAAAATAAATAAATAAATAAAAATAAATAAAAAACAGTATATAAATAAAAATATGTAAATAACGATTTATAAATGAAAATAAATAAATAAAAATAAATAAATAAATGAATGAAAATAATGAAAAATATTTATAAAAAAATAAATAAAAATGAATATAATAAAAATACGTAAATAAAAAAATAAAAGTAAATAAATAAATAGAAATAAATATAAATAAATAGATGAATATAAATATTTCAATAAAAAAATAAAAATGATAAATAAGAAATAGATAAATAAATAAATAAAAATAAATAAATAAAAGTAAATAAATTAAAGATAAAAATCGTAAATAAATAAAAATTAATAAATAAATAAATGAGAATAAATAAAAATAAATAAATAAATAAATTAATTAAAATAAGTAAAAAATAAGTAAAAATCTAAAAAATAAATTAATAAACAAAAATAAATAAATAAATAAAAATAAAATTAAATAAATAATAATAAATAAAAATAAATAAATAAATACTAATAAATAAATAAATAAAAATACTTAAGCAAATAAAAATAAATAAATAAAAGTAAATATATATAAATAAATCAAAATAAATAGATAAAAATAAAGAAAAATAAATAAAAACAAATATAAATAAATGAATTGAAAATAGATAAATAAAAATGAATAAATAAATAAAAATAAATAAATAAATAAAAATAAATGAGAAGAATTATATGGAAAATAAATAAATAAAAATAAATAAATAAATTAAAATAAAATAAAAAAATAAATTAATAAAAATAAAGAAATTACTAAAAATCAATAAATAAATAAAAATAAATATATAAATAAATAAATAATTAAAAATAAATAAAAATATAAAATAAATTAATAAATATAAATAAATGAAAATAAATGTAAATCAATAAATATAAATAAATAGATAAATAAAAATAAACAAAGAAAAGAAAATTAATGAAGAAATAAGAATAAATAAATAAAAATAAATAAATATAAATAAATGAAAATAAAAAAAATAAATAAATCAAAATAAATTGATAAATAAAAATATATATAACTAAATAAAAATAAATAAATAGAAATAAAGAAATAAATAAATTGAAATAAATAAATAAATAAATGAAAATAATTAAAAA
>JANJGK010002091.1:40000-57500 GCA_039081455.1 Macrobrachium rosenbergii | reverse complement strand
GTTAAATAAAAAAAAACAATAATTAAATAAAAACTAAATAAAATCAAAACAAAACATATGAAATGAAATAATATGAAAATTAAAACAAACACGTTGAAAATAAATGTAATAATAATACAAATAATTAATATAAAAGATTGTATTATTCTTAATTTTTTTTTTCAAATTAAAACAAATCTAAAGCTTTTATGTTTCATTCTTTTGTCTTTTTTAAGTCATTTTTTAAGTTGATTTTTTACTTAATTATTGACTGTTTATAACCGACATTTTTTATATATTTCTGTTAAACTAAAATCAGTCATAAAAAGAAGACAAAACTCCCAAAAAAACATTATATTCAGATTTAAATAGTTTTGACATTTTTTATGAATTTCATTATTTTTTAATTTTTTTATTATTTTTAGATTGATTTTTGACTTAAATCTTGAATTTTTATAACAGTATTTTTATATACAAAACGTATATGACCTTTTAGCCTTGAATTTTACCTTGATTGTTTTTGAACGGAGATTTTTCATAAAACTTTGCTATAAGAAGACATCAGTGAATGGTACTTTTAACATATTTCATTTATTTTCCTTTTTTTAATGATTTCTAAAATGATTTTTGTCTTAAATCATGAATGTTTTTTTGTTGATTTTTGAAGTCGATTTTTAACCTATATATTAATTGTTTCTTAACGGAGTTTTTTTAATATAATGTTGTTATAATATATTAGTAAACGATACTAAAATTATTCATCAAAAAGAGGGCAAAACTTTAAAAAATATTTTATTCAAATTGAAATATTTTTGAAACTGTTTACATATTTCATTTATTTTCTTTCTCTTAATGATTTTTTAAATTAATTTTTGACTGAAACCTTAAATGCCTTTATCAGTATTTTTCATACATACTTCATTTATTTTTCTTCTTGTAATGATTTTAAATTGATTTTTGTCTTAAATCATGAATGTTTTTTTAGTTGATTTTTGAAGTTGATTTTTTAACGTTTTTTTTTAACTCGATTATAAGAATATATCTGTAAAAGCTAAACTAAATTCCTTGATCATAAAGAGGAAAAAATTCCCCAAAAATATTGTATTCAAAATTGACATATTTTCTAAAAGTTTTTATGCAACAATTCTTTCCCTACTTTTTTTAGGTAATTTTTGAAGTTGGTATTTTTTTCATAAAACTTTGTTATAAGAATATATCCTTAAAAGGTGAACTAAAATCAGTCTTCAAAAAGAGGGTAAAACTACGAAAATATCGTAATCGAATTTTTTGGTTTTTACTTTTACATATTTCATTTATTTTCCTTTTTATTATTATTATTATTATTATTATTATTATTATTATTATTATTATTATTATTATTATTATTATTATTATTATTATTATTATTATTATTATCATTATTATTATTATTATTATTATTATTATTATTATTATTATTATTATTATTATTATTATTATTATTATTATTATTATTATTATTATTATTGCATACTTAAAAATTTATATATCCTAAATTTTAATAGAATTTTTTTCAGTGGAATTAAATCTAAAAATATATATGATTTATTATGATAAAAATAATGCTTCACGAATTCATTACCAAAATTATGCAATAAAATAAGTTAAAGAAAAATTAAAATAAATAATAATAAATAAATATAGATCAATAAAAAATAAATAAAGACAAAATAAAAAATAAATAAAAATAAATAAAATAAATAAAAGTAAATAAATATAAATAAGCAAATAAATAAAAATAAATAAAAAATAAGAGAAATAAAAATAAAAAATGAATAAAATGTAAAAAAAAATTAAAAACAAATTAAATAAATAACAAAAAATAATAAAATATATGTAAAAATAAATAGGTAAAAAATAAATTTAAAAATAACCATAAATAAAATAAAAAATAAATAATTATAAAAAATAAAATATATATAAAAAATAAATATTAAAAAAAATTAAAAATAAGGAAATAAATAAATGAAAAATAAATATCTAAATAAATAAAAAAGCAAACAAAGGAATAAGGAAAAAATAAATTAATAAAAAATAAATAGATAAATACATAAATAAAAAATAAACAATTGAAAAACAACCAAAAATTATGAAAAATTATTAAATAGATTAAGAAAAATAAATAAATACAAATCAAATTAATAAATAAATAAATGTAATATAATTAAATAAATAAACAAAAATAAAAATGAATAAATAAAATTAAAATATTAAATAAAAAATAAATAAAAATAAATAAATCAATAAAATTTAATAAATAAATATAAATAAAATAAAGCAAAACAAATAAATAAATAAAAAATAAATGGATAAGAATAAAGAAATAAAAATAAATAAAAAATATAAAAATAAATAATAATTAAAAAATGAAAATAAATAAAAGGAAAAATGAAGATATAAAAATCAATAAAAAATTTCAATAAAAAACTATAAATTAAAAGATAAATAAAAATTTTAAAAAATAAATAAATAAATATAATATAAATTAAAAAAATTAAATAAAATAATAAAATAAAAACAAATAAAATAAATAAATATAAACTATTAAATAAAGATAAATATATAAAAATAAATAAATTAAAACAAATAGTAATAAATAAATAAAAAATAAATAATCAAAAAGAAAATAACTAAAAATAAGTAAAGATATAAAACGTAAATAAAAGAAGTAAATATATAATAAATAAAAATAAATAAATATAAACATACACAAAAAAAATCAATAAATGAACATAAATAAAGATAAATAAAATAAATAACTAAATAAATAAAACTTAAAAAATAAAAATAAATAAAAATAAAAATAAATAAATTAGAATAGATAAAAATAAGTATAAAAAAGAAAAAGTAATAATGAATAAATATAAAAAAATAAATAAAAATAAATAAGAATAAATAAAAATACATGAAAAGAAATAAAAAGAATTAATTATAATAAATAAAAAATAAATAAAAATTAACGTTTAAAATAACTATAAATAGATCAAAATAAATAAAAATAAGTAAATGAAAATAAATATAACTGAAAAAAGAAAAATCAATAAAATATATAAATAAAATTTAATAAACATAAATAAATAAAAATAATAATAGATAAAAATAAATAAATACAAATAAATTAACAGGAATAAATAAATGTATAAAAATAAATTAAAATCAATTTCATTTCTTTTTCTCTAACTTTACATTTATTCACCTTTTCTCACTTTTTTTAGTATTTTCTTCATAATTATTAAAATGTTATATCTATCATATTTGTTCTTTATCTTCAATCATTCATTATTTAGCAAAATTCCATGCATGTCTGTCTTTTTGTGCTTATCTTTTTCTAACATTTATTCACATTTATTTGCTTTTCTTTTAATAAGTATTCATAATGTTTTTTTACGAATGTTATTTAGTAGAATTGAATTTAAAAATATGCATGATTTGTTATGATAAAAATACTTATTTAAAAATAGTCAAGTAACATTTGAAAACTTGAGTAAAAATTACTTACTCATTTCTTAATTAATTTTATTTCTTTCTCTTATGTCTATTTTAACTTTACTTTTATTCACATTTTCTTACTTTTTTTAGTGTTTTCTTAATCATTATTAAAATTTTATTTATATCATATTCGTTCTTTATCATCAATTATTTATTATATTTATTCCCATATTATTTGTTATTTCCTATATATTTTTTAACTTACTTTTCGTTTCAGCAAAATTCTATTCATTTCTGTTTGTTTTTGTGCTTATGTTTTTCTAACATTTATTCGCATTTATTTGCATTCATTTTAATTAATATTCATAATGTTTGCTATATTTTTTTATTTATCGATCTTTTGTATTATTTTCAATTTTTTTACTTTATGTTTGTTTTACTTTTCATCTTATTTAATATCATATGTTTTGTTTTGATTTGATTTCCTTTTTCTGTTTAATTATTGTTATTGTTTTTTTTTTAATTTGCTTGTATCATAATTTTCTTCATTGTAATTAAGTGGTATTTGTCATTTGAATTAAAAATAAAAATTACAAATACAATTATAAAACAACATGGTAAATAATGATTAATTTAAAAAAACTAGGTTATAAGAATATATCAGAAAACGTTGAAGTAAAATCAGTCATCAAAAAGAGGGCAAAATTCCCAAAAATAACGTATTCAAATTTAAATGTTTCTTTTCATATGTGATATTCATTTTCCTCTTTTTAAGTGATAGTTGAAATTGATTTTTTATTTAAATATTGATTGTTTTTTAACGTTTTTTAAAATAAAACTTGGTTATAAGAATATATATGTAAAAGTTAAACTAAATTCATTCATCATAAAGAGGGCAAAATTCACAAAAATATTGTATTCAAAAATGACATATTTTTTTAACTTTTAATGAAACATTCTTTTTCCTTTTTTCATGTGATATTTCAAGTTGATTTTTTACTTAGATATTAATTGTGCTTTTAACGGAGTTTTTTTATGTAATTCTGTTACAATAATATATCAGTAAATATCAAATTAAAATCAGTCATAAAAAGAGGGCAAAACTCCCAAAAAATATTGTATTCTAATTGAAATATTTTTGAAACTTTACATATTTCATTTATTTTCCTTTACTTAACGATTTTCTAAATTGATTTTTGACTGAAATCTTGAATGTTTTTAATAGTATTTTTATATGTAAAACGTATATGACCATTTAGCCGTTAATTTTACCTTGATTGTCTTTTAACGGAGATTTTTTTTCATAAAACTTTGTTTTAAGAATAATACATCCGTAAACGGTAAACTAAAATCAGTCATGAAAAATTGAACTATTTTTTTTTTCTTACTTTTAACATATTTCATCTATTTTCCTTTTTTAATGATTTTTAAATTATTATTATTATTATTATTATTATTATTATTATTATTATTATTATTATTATTATTATTATTATTATTATTATTATTATTATTATTTTATATAGTGTCTTTTCTATCTTCCTTATGATTCGCTTTTCAGGCTCAGCGATGTTAGTCAGTAACTGGCCGATATTCGTGTTGGAAAAGGATAGTGTGCGGAATATGGGAAGTCTTTTATTAAAATATCCAATCAGAAATCGTTCGTCTGGGTTCAGGTTCTATTCTAGGTACCGTCGAGATGTTTCGACCAGCTCGTTGGTTATCCTCTGGACGTGGTTGCAGAAGGTCTGAAGAAACGATACGATACGATAAGGTTAGAGTGAGGGTTCGATTACAAATCGATTTAAGCCCCTGAGGGTCCCCCAGAAGGGAGGTAAGGTTTTGGAAGGGGGTTAAAGGCGGGTGAAAGGAAGGTATAAGGATAAGGAAAGAAGAATGGGACAGACCCATTTGTCATTTAGTTTACAATTTACAATTTATTGTCTGTCGGTTATTTTTGTATGTGTTTGTAGGCTCTCAAGGTGCAGCGAAGGTGTGGAAAAAGGCAAAAGTCGAAGGCCAAAGCTTTTTGATCAGGCTCAATACTGGAATCGTCCTCCCTCCCTCCCTCCCTCCCTCCTCCCTGTAGGGGGAGAGGGAAGGAGGACTCAAACCACTGTGCAGTACATTAGTGCAGTTCATTTAGTTAGTAACATTATATGCACTCCACACAAGTGCGTGCATGCATTTCCAGCTAAATTATTGTTAGCAGCAGGACTTAGGCTATAGTATTGGCGGGGGAGGGTTGAAGATACCAGGGTGGAATTACTCTGGGATTTCCAGGTCGCCTCCTTTCCCTTATATTTTTTTCCTTTTTGTTTTCATTTGCGGGGGCAGATTAGCTAAGCAAGTGTGCAGGACCCCTTGCCTTTCTAATTACTGCCTTTCCCTTATTTTTTTTTCTTTTTATTTTATCTTTTTTTTTTCTAAGCAAGAGTACTAGACTTCTTGCCTTTCTAATTACCGCCTTCCCCTTGTATTTTCCCCTTTGGTTAGTGTTAGTGTGTTAGTATCTTCTACAGTTAGTGCGGGCTACCATTCATACACACGTCTGTTGAAAACGCTTCATTCACCTACTGTCATTCAGAACACATACACACATGATGCGTGAATGTCAAAACCCTCTCTCGCTCTCAATAGTCTGTCGTCTATTGAAATTAATGAAATTAATTTAATTTGGCAGTCTTGTTCGAGTGGGCACGCATGTGCACTCAAGCCCGCGCTTTAAACACTCGTGCTCACGCACACACCCATGTCCACTGTTTAGATTAAAGTTACTGAGTGTTGGTTGAAGCATACTTTAGTTCCTTAGTTGTCCCTGTGGCTATCACTGTCAGTGTCTACAAAGATGGGGTCCGGCAAATCGTCCTGTATGAATCTGGAGAGTCGTCACCACCAGAGGTGCGTTCTATAGTCTTCATCGTCTAAAGAAATTAAGCTGTCTGTCGTTAGTTCTTCATCTTGGTCAGAGAGCTTCTGCCAAACCCTATCTGCAAGTCGGTGGTAACGGTAGTTTATCGCTTCGATGCGACATCTTGCATGTAATCTTTCTGCACCACCATCTCCCAGACTACAGTTATCGCAGCCATCTATCCAACACAGGATTCCGTTTTGAAATTGCTGTAATTTTCGTCTGTCGCTAGTACTAAGTAGGCATGTCGGGATTATTGGGTATTCTAACACAGGTCTGATTAAGGCTTTGTAGAGGTGGGCTTTAGTTTTTGGTCGTAATTGTCCAAACCGTGCCAATTTAGCCTTGGTAGCTCTGGCACTCCTGATCCTTTGTCGGATGTGAGAGAGAGAACATCCCACAGCGGGTCAGGGTGAGTCCAACCACCTTGGCTTTGTTGGTGAAATAACGGTATTCGTCTGTTGTCAACTATTACGTCGGCCGGTCTTTCTTGTTACTGAAATTGAAAGTAACGTAAATTTGTCTTGGTTAGTCTTGATTTTCCAGCGTCTTTCATAGTCATTAAGTTCACTAAGGTGTCGGCTTGTCAGTAAGGCTAACCGTCCTTTGCTTCTGTCATTTGTCATTATAATTTGTGTCACATCGTCGGCAAAGACAAGGTTTGTGCATCCCCCCCCCCCCCCTTGTGGCATGTCGTGTGTATAGAATATGTACAGGGTCGGTGAAAGAACGGATCCTTGAGGGACACCCCTTCTCAGGAGAAAAGTGTCTGATATTTGTCATTCGAAAGTGATGTCGTTTTGTCTGTTGTCTAGGAAATTGCAAAGGATTTTTGTCATTATGTCAGGTAGGTCGAGATGTAGCAGTTTGAACTTCAGTCCGTCGTGCCAGATCTTATCGAAAGCCTTCGAGACATCGCGACACACAACGTTTGCTCCACCCCGTCGGCTTTGATTCAGTGCTAGCATTTCATGTAGTGTTGCAATTGCGCTCTGAGTCCCTCGTTCTCGTCGGAAACCAAATTGGTATTTAGGAAAAATGTCATTGTCTTCTAAGTACATTGTCAGTCTATCTTTTAACAAGGTCTCCAGGATTTTCCCAGGTACTTCCAAGAGTGTAATTGGTCGGTATTTAAGGGGGTCATGAGTATTATTTAGATCCTTATGTAGAAAAGTCACACGTCCTCTCTTGAATTTAACTGGGAAATAGCCAAGACTGAAGGTCATGTTCGTGATATTAGCTAAATCTAATATTGCAATGGCGGGTAATTTAGAAAGAATTAGTTTGTTGATGCCTGAAATACCTGGAGCTTTGTTTTTGAATCTTTTAATGATGTTAACTATGTCCTGTACATTGAATTTACATGTTAGGTAGTCGTCGTCTCGGAGGCGGGTTAAGTCAGTCAGGTCATATAGGGCCAGTCGGTGTCTTTCTGTTTCTAAGTAGTCAAGTGCATGTGTCTCGTTGTCGGCGTCGAAGTGTTGGTTGTCCTCGGGAGTTATTTGAAAAGCGTTCTCCCACACAGTCTTCATGAGTTGGGCCTTGTCTGTGCTGTCTGTTATTTTGTCTCCATTGTCGGTCTGTAAATAGTCACACTGTTTCTTCGTCGATCCCAGAAGCCTTTTGATGCCTCTCCAGAACTTTGAGACATTCGTATGGTCGTCATATTTAAGGTCAATTTTACGTATAGTTGTGTCCCAAAAATCAGTTTGTAGTCTCCTAAATTCTTCAAAAAGGTTGTCCTGGATACATAATATGAGGTCTCTCATATGTCTCGTGTACCCAAAAATGTCTGCATGTCGTTTAATGTCAGAATACTGTCTTTGTAAAAGATTGAGAGCGTCACTTCGTTTAGGTCCAGAGTTAAATTGTATGATTTTCTTGGGTATGGTGGCGTTGATGGCCATCAGGATTGTTGCAAACCAGTAGTATAGACGTTCATCAAGTTCGTCCTTCGTCTTCCCGTCTGTGTCGTTAATGTCCACTCTGTCATTTACGTAA
The DNA here is from genome assembly GCA_039081455.1 of Macrobrachium rosenbergii. Classification (NCBI taxonomy): domain Eukaryota; kingdom Metazoa; phylum Arthropoda; class Malacostraca; order Decapoda; family Palaemonidae; genus Macrobrachium; species Macrobrachium rosenbergii. The sequence continues at coordinate 49,141 of JANJGK010002091.1, read as the reverse complement.
GTCTCGTCGATTTTTAACTTAAAGTCGTCCCAGTTTGTGTGGTTATAGTCCAAGATAGTTCGTGGTTCAATTTTTATTGGAGCTGTCGAGATCGTGATATGAAGAGGTAGGTGGTCTGAAGTCGTCACATTACCTCTCGTAGTCGTAAGGTTTAAATATATGATGTCTGGTCGTCCTTTGTTGCTCACCATCGTTGAGAAGTCTGGTCCTAAAAACTTTAGTCTGTCATTCTGAATTAGTCTACTTAGCAAAGTCCCGCGGTGATTAAAGTCGGCAGTAGCGATGGTGGGACGTCTTGCATTCATGTAGCCAATGAGGTATACAGGTGGGTGCTGGTCTCTGTGATAGTGAAACGAAGTCTTGGTAATAAATGTAGTCTCGTCTACAAGGGATGTACGTCGTTGCGATATTGACAGGTCCAATGTTAGTCTCCAAAGTTATGCCCAAAGTTATTATTATTATTATTATTATTATTATTATTATTATTATTATTATTATTATTATTATTATTATTATTATTATTCTTGCTTCATAATGTTAAACACAATAAAAATAATCCAGCTTAATGTGATTAAACTGACAAACTGCAGTTTAATCAACGAATTCCGACACCTTGACGCCGACATCATCCTCTTGAATGCAACAGGGATAATGGATGACTGCCCCATCAAGTTCTTTGGATACCGAGTGTATCAGAAGAACAGCGCCGAGGAGGATCATGCAGGTGTTGCTACTGCAATCAAATACCAAATCAAGCACAGACCATTGATTGACTTTACTGACGACACGTTGGGCATAACTTTGGAGACTAACTGCCGACTTTAATCACCGCGGGACTTTGCTAAGTAGACTAATTCAGAATGACAGACTAAAGTTTTTAGGACCAGACTTCTCAACGATGGTGAGCAACAAAGGACGACCAGACATCATGTGTTTAAACCTTACGACTACGAGAGGTAATGTGACGACTTCAGACCACCTACCTCTTCATATCACGATCTCGACAGCTCCAATAAAAATTGAACCACGAACTATCTTGGACTATAACCACACAAACTGGGACGACTTTAAGTTAAAAATCGACGAGACTTACGTAAATGACAGAGTGGACATTAACGACACAGACGGGAAGACGAAGGACGAACTTGATGAACGTCTATACTACTGGTTTGCAACAATCCTGATGGCCATCAACGCCACCATACCCAAGAAAATCATACAATTTAACTCTGGACCTAAACGAAGTGACGCTCTCAATCTTTTACAAAGACAGTATTCTGACATTAAACGACATGCAGACATTTTTGGGTACACGAGACATATGAGAGACCTCATATTATGTATCCAGGACAACCTTTTTGAAGAATTTAGGAGACTACAAACTGATTTTTGGGACACAACTATACGTAAAATTGACCTTAAATATGACGACCATACGAATGTCTCAAAGTTCTGGAGAGGCATCAAAAGGCTTCTGGGATCGACGAAGAAACAGTGTGACTATTTACAGACCGACAATGGAGACAAAATAACAGACAGCACAGACAAGGCCCAACTCATGAAGACTGTGTGGGAGAACGCTTTTCAAATAACTCCCGAGGACAACCAACACTTCGACGCCGACAACGAGACACATGCACTTGACTACTTAGAAACAGAAAGACACCGACTGGCCCTATATGACCTGACTGACTTAACCCGCCTCCGAGACGACGACTACCTAACATGTAAATTCAATGTACAGGACATAGTTAACATCATTAAAAGATTCAAAAACAAAGCTCCAGGTATTTCAGGCATCAACAAACTAATTCTTTCTAAATTACCCGCCATTGCAATATTAGATTTAGCTAATATCACGAACATGACCTTCAGTCTTGGCTATTTCCCAGTTAAATTCAAGAGAGGACGTGTGACTTTTCTACATAAGGATCTAAATAATACTCATGACCCCCTTAAATACCGACCAATTACACTCTTGGAAGTACCTGGGAAAATCCTGGAGACCTTGTTAAAAGATAGACTGACAATGTACTTAGAAGACAATGACATTTTTCCTAAATACCAATTTGGTTTCCGACGAGAACGAGGGACTCAGAGCGCAATTGCAACACTACATGAAATGCTAGCACTGAATCAAAGCCGACGGGGTGGAGCAAACGTTGTGTGTCGCGATGTCTCGAAGGCTTTCGATAAGATCTGGCACGACGGACTGAAGTTCAAACTGCTACATCTCGACCTACCTGACATAATGACAAAAATCCTTTGCAATTTCCTAGACAACAGACAAAACGACATCACTTTCGAATGACAAATATCAGACACTTTTCTCCTGAGAAGGGGTGTCCCTCAAGGATCCGTTCTTTCACCGACCCTGTACATATTCTATACACACGACATGCCACAAGGGGGGGGGGGGGGATGCACAAACCTTGTCTTTGCCGACGATGTGACACAAATTATAATGACAAATGACAGAAGCAAAGGACGGTTAGCCTTACTGACAAGCCGACACCTTAGTGAACTTAATGACTATGAAAGACGCTGGAAAATCAAGACTAACCAAGACAAATTTACGTTACTTTCAATTTCAGCAACAAGAAAGACCGGCCGACGTAATAGTTGACAACAGACGAATACCGTTATTTCACCAACAAAGCCAAGGTGGTTGGACTCACCCTGACCCGCTGTGGGATGTTCTCTCTCTCACATCCGACAAAGGATCAGGAGTGCCAGAGCTACCAAGGCTAAATTGGCACGGTTTGGACAATTACGACCAAAAACTAAAGCCCACCTCTACAAAGCCTTAATCAGACCTGTGTTAGAATACCCAATAATCCCGACATGCCTACTTAGTACTAGCGACAGACGAAAATTACAGCAATTTCAAAACGGAATCCTGTGTTGGATAGATGGCTGCGATAACTGTAGTCTGGGAGATGGTGGTGCGGAAAGATTACATGCAAGATGTCGCATCGAAGCGATAAACTACCGTTACCACCGACTTGCAGATAGGGTTTGGCAGAAGCTCTCTGACCAAGATGAAGAACTAACGACAGACAGCTTAATTTCTTTAGACGATGAAGACTATAGAACGCACCTCTGGTGGTGACGACTCTCCAGATTCATACAGGACGATTTGCCGGACCCCATCTTTGTAGACACTGACAGTGATAGCGACAGGGACAACTAAGGAACTAAAGTATGCTTCAACCAACACTCAGTAACTTTAATCTAAACAGTGGACATGGGTGTGTGCGTGAGCACGAGTGTTTAAAGCGCGGGCTTGAGTGCACATGCGTGCCCACTCGAACAAGACTGCCAAATTAAATTAATTTCATTAATTTCAATAGACGACAGACTATTGAGAGCGAGAGAGGGTTTTGACATTCACGCATCATGTGTGTATGTGTTCTGAATGACAGTAGGTGAATGAAGCGTTTTCAACAGACGTGTGTATGAATGGTAGCCCGCACTAACTGTAGAAGATACTAACACACTAACACTAACCAAAGGGGAAAATACAAGGGGAAGGCGGTAATTAGAAAGGCAAGAAGTCTAGTACTCTTGCTTAGAAAAAAAAAAGATAAAATAAAAAGAAAAAAAAATAAGGGAAAGGCAGTAATTAGAAAGGCAAGGGGTCCTGCACACTTGCTTAGCTAATCTGCCCCCGCAAATGAAAACAAAAAGGAAAAAAATATAAGGGAAAGGAGGCGACCTGGAAATCCCAGAGTAATTCCACCCTGGTATCTTCAACCCTCCCCCGCCAATACTATAGCCTAAGTCCTGCTGCTAACAATAATTTAGCTGGAAATGCATGCACGCACTTGTGTGGAGTGCATATAATGTTACTAACTAAATGAACTGCACTAATGTACTGCACAGTGGTTTGAGTCCTCCTTCCCTCTCCCCCTACAGGGAGGAGGGAGGGAGGGAGGGAGGGAGGACGATTCCAGTATTGAGCCTGATCAAAAAGCTTTGGCCTTCGACTTTTGCCTTTTGCCACACCTTCGCTGCACCTTGAGAGCCTACAAACACATACAAAAATAACCGACAGACAATAAATTGTAAATTGTAAACTAAATGACAAATGGGTCTGTCCCATTCTTCTTTCCTTATCCTTATACCTTCCTTTCACCCCCCTTTAACCCCCTTCCAAAACCTTACCTCCCTTCTGGGGGACCCTCAGGGGCTTAAATCGATTTGTAATCGAACCCTCACTCTAACCTTATCGTATCGTATCGTTTCTTCAGACCTTCTGCAACCACGTCCAGAGGATAACCAACGAGCTGGTCGAAACATGTCGACGGTACCTAGAATAGAACCTGAACCCAGACGAACGATTTCTGATTGGATATTTTAATAAAAGACTTCCCATATTCCGCACACTATCCTTTTCCAACACGAATATCGGCCAGTTACTGACTAACATCGCTGAGCCTGAAAAGCGAATCATAAGGAAGATAGAAAAGACACTATATAAAATAATAATAATAATAATAATAATAATAATAATAATAATAATAATAATAATAATAATAATAATAATAATAATAATAATAATAATAATAATAATGATAATAATAATAATTTAAAAATCATTAAAAAAGGAAAATAGATGAAATATGTTAAAAGTAAAAAAAAAATAGTTCAATTTTTCATGACTGATTTGAGTTTACCGTTTACGGATGTATTATTCTTATAACAAAGTTTTATGAAAAAAAATCTCCGTTAAAAGACAATCAAGGTAAAATTAACGGCTAAATGGTCATATACGTTTTACATATAAAAATACTATTAAAAACATTCAAGATTTCAGTCAAAAATCAATTTAGAAAATCGTTAAGTAAAGGAAAATAAATGAAATATGTAAAGTTTCAAAAATATTTCAATTAGAATACAATATTTTTTAGGAGTTTTGCCCTCTTTTTGATGACTGATTTTAATTTGATATTTACTGATATATTATTGTAACAGAATTACATAAAAAAAACTCCGTTAAAAACACAATTAATATCTAAGTAAAAAATCAACTTGAAATATCACATGAAAAAAGGAAAAAGAATGTTTCATTAAAAGTTAAAAAAATATGTCATTTTTGAATACAATATTTTTGTGAATTTTGCCCTCTTTATGATGAATGAATTTAGTTTAACTTTTACATATATATTCTTATAACCAAGTTTTATTTTAAAAAACGTTAAAAAACAATCAATATTTAAATAAAAAATCAATTTCAACTATCACTTAAAAAGAGGAAAATGAATATCACATATAAAAACAAACATTTAAATTTGAATACGATATTTTTGGGAATTTTACCCTCTTTTTGATGACTGATTTTACTTCAACGTTTTCTGATATATTCTTATAACCTAGTTTTTTTTTTAATTAATTATTATTTACCATGTTGTTTTATATTTGTATTTGTAATTTTTATTTTTAATTCAAATGACAAATACCATTTAATTACAATGAAGAAAATTATGATACAAGCAAATTAAAAAAAAAACAATAACAATAATTAAACAGAAAAAGGAAATCAAATCAAAACAAAACATATGATATTAAATAAGATGAAAAGTAAAACAAACATAAAGTAAAAAAATTGAAAATAATACAAAAGATCGATAAATAAAAAAATATAGCAAACATTATGAATATTAATTAAAATGAATGCAAATAAATGCGAATAAATGTTAGAAAAACATAAGCACAAAAACAAACAGAAATGAATAGAATTTTGCTGAAACGAAAAGTAAGTTAAAAAATATATAGGAAATAACAAATAATATGGGAATAAATATAATAAATAATTGATGATAAAGAACGAATATGATATAAATAAAATTTTAATAATGATTAAGAAAACACTAAAAAAAGTAAGAAAATGTGAATAAAAGTAAAGTTAAAATAGACATAAGAGAAAGAAATAAAATTAATTAAGAAATGAGTAAGTAATTTTTACTCAAGTTTTCAAATGTTACTTGACTATTTTTAAATAAGTATTTTTATCATAACAAATCATGCATATTTTTAAATTCAATTCTACTAAATAACATTCGTAAAAAAACATTATGAATACTTATTAAAAGAAAAGCAAATAAATGTGAATAAATGTTAGAAAAAGATAAGCACAAAAAGACAGACATGCATGGAATTTTGCTAAATAATGAATGATTGAAGATAAAGAACAAATATGATAGATATAACATTTTAATAATTATGAAGAAAATACTAAAAAAAGTGAGAAAAGGTGAATAAATGTAAAGTTAGAGAAAAAGAAATGAAATTGATTTTAATTTATTTTTATACATTTATTTATTCCTGTTAATTTATTTGTATTTATTTATTTTTATCTATTATTATTTTTATTTATTTATGTTTATTAAATTTTATTTATATATTTTATTGATTTTTCTTTTTTCAGTTATATTTATTTTCATTTATTTATTTTTATTTATTTTTATCTATTTATAGTTATTTTAAACGTTAATTTTTATTTATTTTTTATTTATTATAATTAATTCTTTTTATTTCTTTTCATGTATTTTTATTTATTCTTATTTATTTTTATTTATTTTTTTATATTTATTCATTATTACTTTTTATTTTTTATACTTATTTTTATCTATTCTAATTTATTTATTTTTATTTTTATTTATTTTTATTTTTTAAGTTTTATTTATTTAGTTATTTATTTTATTTATCTTTATTTATGTTCATTTATTGATTTTTTTTGTGTATGTTTATATTTATTTATTTTTATTTATTATATATTTACTTCTTTTATTTACGTTTTATATCTTTACTTATTTTTAGTTATTTTCTTTTTGATTATTTATTTTTTATTTATTTATTACTATTTGTTTTAATTTATTTATTTTTATATATTTATCTTTATTTAATAGTTTATATTTATTTATTTTATTTGTTTTTATTTTATTATTTTATTTAATTTTTTTAATTTATATTATATTTATTTATTTATTTTTTAAAATTTTTATTTATCTTTTAATTTATAGTTTTTTCCGAAATTTTTTATTGATTTTTATATCTTCATTTTTCCTTTTATTTATTTTCATTTTTTAATTATTATTTATTTTTATATTTTTTATTTATTTTTATTTCTTTATTCTTATCCATTTATTTTTTATTTATTTATTTGTTTTGCTTTATTTTATTTATATTTATTTATTAAATTTTATTGATTTATTTATTTTTATTTATTTTTTATTTAATATTTTAATTTTATTTATTCATTTTTATTTTTGTTTATTTATTTAATTATATTACATTTATTTATTTATTAATTTGATTTGTATTTATTTATTTTTCTTAATCTATTTAATAATTTTTCATAATTTTTGGTTGTTTTTCAATTGTTTATTTTTTATTTATGTATTTATCTATTTATTTTTTATTAATTTATTTTTCCTTATTCCTTTGTTTGTTTTTCATTTATTTAGATATTTATTTTTCATTTATTTATTTACTTATTTTTAAATTTTTTTAATATTTATTTTTTATATATATTTTATTTTTATAATTATTTATTTTTTATTTTATTTATGGTTATTTTTAAATTTATTTTTTACCTATTTATTTTTACATATATTTTACTATTTTTTGTTATTTATTTAATTTGTTTTTAATTTTTTTTACATTTTATTTATTTTTTATTTTTATTCTCTTTTTTTTATTTATTTTTATTTATTTGCTTATTTATATTTATTTACTTTTATTTATTTTATTTATTTTTATTTATTTTTTATTTTGTCTTTATTTATTTTTTATTGATCTATATTTATTTATAATTATTTATTTTAATTTTTCTTTAACTTATTTTATTGCATAATTTTGGTAATGAATTCGTGAAGCATTATTTTTATCATAATAAATCACATATATTTTTAGATTTAATTCCACTGAAAAAAATTCTATTAAAATTTAGGATATATAAATTTTTAAGTATGCAAAAGTAATAATAATAATAATAATAATAATAATAATAATAATAATAATAATAATAATAATAATAATAATAATAATAATAATAATAATAATAATAAAAAGGAAAATAAATGAAATATGTAAAAGTAAAAACCAAAAAATTCGATTACGATATTTTCGTAGTTTTACCCTCTTTTTGAACACTGATTTTAGTTCACCTTTTAAGGATATATTCTTATAACAAAGTTTTATGAAAAAAATACCAACTTCAAAAATTACCTAAAAAAGTAGGGAAAGAATTGTTGCATAAAAACTTTTAGAAAATATGTCAATTTTGAATACAATATTTTTGGGGAATTTTTTCCTCTTTATGATCAAGGAATTTAGGTTAGCTTTTACAGATATATTCTTATAATCGAGTTAAAAAAGCGTTTAAAAATCAACTTCAAAAATCATCTAAAAAAACATTCATGATTTAAGACAAAAATCAATTTAAAATCATTACAAGAAGAAAAATAAATGAAGTATGTATGAAAAATACTGATAAAAGCATTTAAGGTTTCAGTCAAAAATTAATTTAAAAAATCATTAAGAGAAAGAAAATAAATGAAATATGTAAACAGTTTCAAAAATATTTCAATTTGAATAAAATATTTTTTAAAGTTTTGCCCTCTTTTTGATGAATAATTTTAGTATCGTTTACTAATATATTATAACAACATTATATTAAAAAAACTCCGTTAAGAAACAATTAATATATAGGTTAAAAATCGACTTCAAAAATCAACAAAAAAACATTCATGATTTAAGACAAAAATCATTTTAGAAATCATTAAAAAAAGGAAAATAAATGAAATATGTTAAAAGTACCATTCACTGATATCTCCTTATAGCAAAGTTTTATGAAAAATCTCCGTTCAAAAACAATCAAGGTAAAATTCAAGGCTAAAAGGTCATATACGTTTTGTATATAAAAATACTGTTATAAAAATTCAAGATTTAAGTCAATAATCAATTTAAAAATAATAAAAAAATAATGAAATTCATAAAAAATGTCAAAACTATTTAAATCTGAATATAATGTTTTTTTGGGAGTTTTGTCTTCTTTTTATGACTGATTTTAGTTTAACAGAAATATATAAAAAATGTCGGTTAAAAACAGTCAACAATTAAATAAAAATCAACTTA
>JANJGK010002091.1:32500-35000 GCA_039081455.1 Macrobrachium rosenbergii | reverse complement strand
AATAAAATAAATAAATAAATAAAAACTAATAAATAAAAATAAAAAATATATAAAAAATAAATAAATAAATAAAAATGAATAAAAAGAAAATATATAAATAAAAAATTAATAAATAATTTAAAATATATAAACAAATAAAAATAAATAATTGAATGAAAATAAAAAAATAAAAAATAAATATATTAAAAAATAATTAAATGAAAATAAATAAATAAATAAAAAATAAATAAATGAAGATAAATAGATAAATAAATAAAAATATATGAAAATAAATAAGTAAATAAATAAATAAATAATTAGAAAAATAACAAATAAATAAAGAAATAATTAGAAAAATAACAAATAAATAAAGAAATAAATAAAAATAAATAAATAAAAATAAATATATAAAAAATTTAAGTAAATACAAATAAGTAGAAAAAATAAATAAATAAATAAAAATAAATAAGTAAATAAACATAAATAAATAAATAAAAATAAATAAAAATAAATAAATAGATATCAATAAATAAAAATAAATTATAATAAATAAATATAAATGAATAAATAAATGAACAAAAATGAAAGAAAAACATCAATAAAAATAAATAAATAAAAATAAATAAATATATAAAAATAAATAAAAATAAATAGATAAATAAAATTATATCAATAGATAAAAATAAATAAATAAATATATATATAAATAAATAAATAAATAAAAATGGATAAATAAGTAAATAAAGAAAATAGATTAAAATAAATATATAAAAATGAATAGAATAAAAAAATAAAAATACATAAATAAATCAAAATAAATAAATAAATAAATGAGAACAAATTAAAATAAATAAATAGATACAAATAAAAAAAAATAAATAAAAAATCCATAAAAATAATTTAAAATACATAAATAAATAAAAGTAAATGAATAAATAAAAAAAATATATAAAAATAAATACAAAGAAATAAATAAATAAAAATAAATAAATAAAAATAAATGAAAATAAATAAATAAAAATAAATAAATGAAAATAAATAATTTGAAAATAAATAAATAGAAATAAATATAAAAATAAAAAAATAAAAAATAAAAACAAAGACAAATAAAGGGAAAATAAGTAAATAAAAATAAGTAAATAAAGTAAAATAAATAAGAAAATAAGTAAATAAATAAAAATAAATAAATAAGTAAAATTAAATTAAAAAATAGATAAATATATAAAATTAGATGAATAAAAATAAATAAATAAAAATAAATGAAAATAAATACATAAAAAAAATTTAAAAATTTAGGAAATTAGACGTAAATAAATAAAAAAAAAAAATAAAATAAATTAATAAAAATAAATAAATATAAGTAAATTAGGATAAATAAGTAAAAATAAATAAATAAATAGAAATAAATTAAAAAATAAAAATAAATAAAAAAAATAAATAAATAAAAATAGATAAATAAATGAATAAAAATAAATAAATATATAAAAATAAATGAAAATGAATAAATAAAAATAAATAAATAAATAAAAAATAAAATAAGAATACATAAAATAAAATAAATAAAGAAATAGACGTAAATAAATTAAATAAATATATATAAAAGTATATAAATAAATAAAAATTGATAAAAAGTATAGAAAATAAATTAATGAATAAAATTAAAAATTAATAATAAATAAATATTTTAATAAAATAATTAATATAATAATAATTTAATAAATAAATAAATTAATAAAAAATAGAATAAATAAATATATGAAAATAAATAAAAAATAAATGAATAAAAATAAATAAAAATAAATAAATTAAGAAAAAATAAGTATAAAAATAAATAAATAAAAAAATAAATAAATAAAAACAAATAAATGGAAAATAAGCAAAAAGAGATAAATAAATAAAGACAAATAAATAAATAAATAAAAATAAATAAATAAATGAATAAAAATAAATAAATAAATATAAATAAATAAATAAATAAATATATAAATATAGATAAAAAATAAATAAATAAAAATGAATGTAAATAAAAAAATAAAAAATAAAAATAATAAAATAAAAAAATAATAAATAAGTATATAACATTTACTAAAAATAAATCATAAATAAAGAAAAATAAGTGAAATTAAGATATATAAATACAATTTGGTAATGAAAAAAAAAGTGAATTAAATCAAAATAACTAAAATGCATGAAAATAAAAAAGTAAAAATCAATACAAATAAATAAGAATAAATGAAAGTAAAAAAAAATAAATAAATCTAAATAAATAAAATTACGTAAGAGTAAATTAAAAATAGGAAAATTCCCTAAAAGAATTAACAAATCAACAATTAATAAAAATAAAAATAACAAAGTTATGAAAATAAATAAATAACAATAAATTATTAAATAAAAATAAATAAATAAAAATAAATATAGAAGAAATAAATAAATAAAAACAAATATAGAAGAAATAAATAAATAAAAATAAATAAAAAATAAATAAATAAATAAAAATAAATAAATAAATAAAAATAAATAA
>JANJGK010002091.1:0-27500 GCA_039081455.1 Macrobrachium rosenbergii | reverse complement strand
TTTACTTATTTTTTATTTATTCATGTATTTTTATTTATTTATTATCATTATTTATTTATTCATTTATTATTATTTATTTATTATTGTTATTTAATTATTATATATTTTTATTTATTTATTTATCTTTTATTACTTACTTTTTATTTATTTATTTATTTATAGTTATTCATTTATATTTATTTTATTTATTTATTTATTTTTTTATTTATTTCTATTAATTTATTTATTTTTATTAATTTATTTTCATTTACTTTTATTTATTTATTTAATTATTTATTTTCATTTATTTATTTATTTTTATTAATTATTTCTTTTTATTTATTTTTATTAATTTATTTTCATTTATTTTCTTTACTTATTTAATTTTAGATTCATTTTGATGTATTAAATTTTTCTTATTTATTGTTTTTTAATTATTTATTTATTTTTATTTAATTATTTTCATTAATTTTTTAATTTATTTATTTTCATTTATTAATTTATTTTTGTTTATATATTTTTATTTATTTAATTTTTTATTTTTATTTATTTATTTATTTATATTTATTTTTTATTCAATTTTAAACCTTAATTTATTTTATTTATTTATTTATTTTTATATATTTATTTATTTGTATTTATTAATTTTATTTATTTTTTTGTTTATTTAATTTTAATTTTATTATTTTTACTTATTTTTTATTTATCTATTTATTTATTTTTATTTATTTTTATTTGAATATTTACTTTTATTCATTTATTTTTATTTATTTATTTTTATTTATATATTTATTTTTATTTATCTATTTATTTATTTCCATATAATTATTTATTTTTATATATTTATCTTTTCATTTTAATTTTTATTTTCATTTATTTTTTATTATTATTTATATATTTTTACATATTTTTATTTATTTGTTTATTTATTTTTATCTATTTTTTATGTGCATTTATCTTCATTTACTTTCATTTATTTATTTTTATTTATTTATTTATTTATTTTAATTCATTTATTTATTTATTTTTATTTATTTATTTATTTTTATTTATTTATTTATTTTTTATTTATTTTTTCATTTATCTATTTATTTTCATCGATTTTTTCATTCATTTTTATTTATTTATTTATTTTTATTTATTTTTTTATTTTCATTATTTAATTTATTTTAACTATTTAATTTATTTTTATTTATTTTATTTATTTATTTATTTATTTGTTTTTAAATAAATAAATAAATAAAAAATAAATTAATAAATACAAATAAAAATAAATAAAAAAATATATAAATAAATAAAATATATGAAAATAAATTAAAAAAAATAAATAATAACAAAAAAATAAACAAAAATAAATAAATACATAATTAAAAATAAGTAAAAAAATTATTTAATAATAATAAATAAATAAATAAAAATTAATAAATAAACAAAAATAAATAAATAATTAAAAATAAATAAATAAATAAATAAAATAAAAATTAATAACTAAATAAAAATAAATAAATAAATAAGAATAAAAAATCAATTAAAAATAAAAATAAATAAAATAAATGAAAATAAATAAATACAAAATAATTAATAAATAAAAATAAATAAATAAATAAAAATAAATAAATTAATAAAAATAAATGAAAATAAATTAATTAAAATAAATAAACAAATAAAAATAAATTTTTATTCATCTATTTATTTTTGTTCATTTTTTTATTTATTCATTTATTTCTATTTATTTACTGATTTTTATTAATTTATTTTCATTATTTTTATTTATTTTTTATTTTAATTATTTATTTATTTTTATTTATTTTTAATGATTTATTTATTTATTGATTTATTTTTACTTATTTGTATTTATTTATATTCATTTATTTTTTAATTTATTTATATTTTTTGTTTATTTTTTATTTTTATTTATTTATTATTTTTTATTTATTTATTCATTTTAATTTATTTATTTATATATTTATTTATTTTTAATTATTTATTTATTTTTGTTTATTTATTAATTTTTGTATTATTTCTTTTTTAAATTAATTTTGATTTATTTATTTTCATATATTTAATTTTTTTTTATTTATTTATTTCTTATAATCTATTTATTTATTTTTTTATTTTTATTTATTTGTCTATTTATTTTTATTTATTTATTTATTTATTTTTATATCTTTATTTTCATTTATTTTATATATTTTTTTTATTTTTATTTATTTTTTCAGTTTTATTTATTTATTTATTTTCATTTATTTATTTATTTTTTATTTTTTTATTTTTATTAATTTATTTATTTTTATATATTTATTTATTTTTAGTTATCTATTTATTGCTATTTATTTTTATTTATTAACTATCTTATTTTTATTTATTTATTTATTTTTATTTCTTTATTTTAATTTATTTTATTTATTTATTTTTAATTTTTTATTTACTTTTATTTACTTACTTATATTTATTTATTTTATTTATTTATTTCTATTTATTAATTTATTTTTTTTATTTATTGATTTACTTTCCATTTATTTATTTATTATTTATTTTCATTTATTTATTTATTTTTATTTATTTATTTTCATTTATTTTACTATTTATCTATATTAATTTATTTTTATTTATTTATTTATTCATCTTTATTTATTTTTTTTTCACTTATTATTTATTTCTATTTGTTTATTGATTTTTTATTCTTTTATTTTTATTTATTTAACTTCTTTATTTATTTAGATATTTTATATTTATAATTTTTTTAATTATTTACTTTTATTTATTTATTTATTTATATTTATTTATTTATTTATTATTATATATTTACTTATTTTATTTTTATCACTTATTTTCTTTCATTTATTTACTTATTTTTATTATTTTATTTATTATTACTTTATTTTTTCATTTATTTATTTTTAATCAAATATTTTTTTTATTTTTTTTTGTATTTATTTATTTATTTTATTTTATTTATTATTATTTATTTTTATTTATTGATTTTTTATTTTATTTTTATTTATTTTTATTTACTTATTTTAATTTATCTCTTTTTATTTATTTATTGATTTTTTTTATTTATTTTTATTTATTTTTATTTATTTCTTTATTTTTATTTATTTATTTTTATGTATTTATTTATTTTTATTTCTTTATCGATTTTAATTTATATTCATTTATTTCTTTACTTTTATTTATTAATTTTTATTTATTTTTGTGTATTTTTATTTGTTTATTTTTATTTATTCATTTATTTTTATTTATTTCTTTATTTTCATATATTTATTTTTATATATTTTTTATTTATTTTTACTTATTTATTTATTTTTATTCTTTTATTTTTTTTATTTATTTAGTTTTATTTATAAATTTTCATTTATTTTTACTTATTTTTATTTATTTACTAATTTTATTTTTTTATTTATTTATTTCCATTTATTTTAGGTTATTTATTTTCAATTATTTATTTTTGATTATTTATTTATTTATTTTTATTACTTTTTTATTAATTTATTTTTATTTATATATTTTAATTTATTTTTTTATTTATTTTCATTTATTTTTATTTATTTATTTATTTATTAATTTATTTTTATTTATTTATATATTTTTTATTTATTCATTTATTTTTATGTATTTATTAATTCTTATTCATTTATTTATTTTCATTTATTTATTTATTTTTATTTATATACTACTTTTTATTTATTTTTTTCATTTTTATTATTTATTTATTTTTACTTATTTATTTATTAATTTTTTATTTATTTTATTTCTTTTTCTATTTTTATGTATTTATTGATTTTCATTTATTTTCATTTAGTTATTTATTTTTCTATATTTATTTTTTAATTTTTATTTATTTATTTCTTTATTTATTTATTTTAATTTATTTTCATTTATTTTTTTTATTTATTTATTAATTTTTATTATTTATTTATTTTTATTTATTTATTTTTATTTTTATATTTTTTATTTTTATTTAAGTATTTATTTTATTTATATATTTTCTCATTTATTTATTTTTATTTATTTACTTGTATTAATTCATTTTTACGTATTTATTAATTTTTTTATTTAATTTCATTTTTTTAATTTAATTATTAATTTATTTTTATTTATTTGATTTCATTTATTTATTTTGATTATTTTTATTTATCTATTTCTTTTTATTTATTTATTTATCATTATTTTGTATTGTTTTTTATTTATTTTCAATTATTTATTTTTTATTTGTTTATTGGTTTTTATTTATTTATTTTTATTTTTTACTTTTTTTCATTTATTTATTTGTATTTTTATTTTTATTTTTATTTATTTGTTTATTTTTATTTATTTATTTATTTTAATTTATTTATAAACTTTAACTTATGTATTTTTTATATTAATATATTAATTTATTTTATTTTTAATTATTTATTTATTTTTATCCATTTATTTATTTTTTATTTATTAATTTTTTGTTTATTAAATTTTATTTATCTATTTTTATTTATTTATTTATTTATTTTCCTTATCTCTTTTCTTTTATGTGTTTGTTTATTTTCATTTATTTTCATTTATTTATATATTTATTTTTATTTATTTATTTATTTATTTCTATTTATTAATTTTATTTATCTATTTTTATTTATTTATTTTTATACTTTGTTATTTGTTAATTTTTTTTATTTGTTTATTTACTTTAATTTATTTATTAGCATTTATTTATATTTATTTTTATTTTTTTATTTATTTATTTTTATTTCTTTATTTATCTTTGTTTATTTATTTATTCACATTCAATTTTATTTATTCATTTTTATCCATTTATATTTATATATTTATTTATTTATTTTCATTTATTTTTTTATTTTTATTTATTTATTTATTTTCATTTATTTTCCATTTATTTATATTTATTTTTGTTTATTTATTTATTTATTTTTTATTTTCAGTTTATTTATTTGTATTTATTTGTATTCATTTATATATTTATATTTATTTATTTATCTATTTTTATTCATTTGTTTACTTATTTTCATTTATTTATTTTTTATAAATTGATTTTTTATCTATTTATTTTTATTTAAATATATTTATTTCTTTATCTATTTTGATGGATTTATATATTTTTTTATTTATTTTTTCCATTTATTTTCATTTATTTTTTTTATTTATTTTATTTATGTATTTTCATGTATTTTTATTTATTTTTTATTTATTTACTTTTATTTATTTATTTATTTCACTGATTCATTATTTTTATTTATTTATTTTTTCTATTTTTTAATTTACTTTATTCATTTATTTATTTATTTTTATTTATTCATTTTTTTATTTATTTATTTTTATTAACTTTTTTATTTATTTATTATTCATTTATTTATTTTTATTTATTTATTTTTCATATGTTTTTATTTATTATTTATTTATTCTTATTTATTTATTTTTTAATTCATTTTCTGATTTTCATTTATTTATTTATTTTTTTTCATTTATTTATTTTTTTCTTTATTTTTAATTTATTTACATTTTATATATTTATTTTTATTCATTTATTTATTTTTATTCATTTATGCATTTAAATTATTTATCTATTTTTTTATTTACATTTTTTATTTATTTATTTTTATTCATTTTTAAAATTTTATTTATTTAATTATTTTAATTTATTTATTTATTATTATTTATTTAATTTTATTTATTCCTTTCATTTATTTTCATTTTTTAATTATTTATTTTTAATTATTTATTTATTTTTATTTATTTTTTTGTTTTCATTTATTTTTATTTATTTATTTATTTTTATTTGTTTTTTAATT
Source organism: Macrobrachium rosenbergii (assembly GCA_039081455.1). Lineage (NCBI taxonomy): Eukaryota > Metazoa > Arthropoda > Malacostraca > Decapoda > Palaemonidae > Macrobrachium > Macrobrachium rosenbergii. The sequence goes on along the minus strand of JANJGK010002091.1, from coordinate 21,735 downwards.
ATTTTTATTTTTTATATTTATTTTTTTTTTATTTTTCTTGATTTGTGTTCTACTTCTTTATTTTTATTTATTCTAAATTTTTATTTCTTTTTATTTATTTTTATTTGTTTATTTATTTATTTTAAATTATTTATTTATTTTTATTAATTTATATATTATTATTTATTTATCTATTATTATTTATTTATTTATTTATCTATTTATTTATATCTATTTACTTATTTCTATTTATTTTTTATTGTTTTTTGTTTATTTATTAATTTATTTAATTTTATCTGTTTATTTATTTTTATTTATCAATTTATTTTTATTTATTTTTATTTATTTATTTTCATTCATTTTTAATTAGTTATTTATTTATTTATTCATTTATTTTTATTTTTTTATTATTTATTTTTATGTATTTGTTCAATTTTATTTATTTATTTATTTTTATTTACTTGTTTGTTTTTGTTTATTTATTATTTTTAATAATTTATTTACTTATTTATTTTTATTTATTTATTGTATCGTAATTTTCTTCATTGGTAAATAAATGGTATTTGTCATTTGAATTAAATATAAAAATTACAAAATAAATAAAAATAAACAAATAAATAAATAAAAATATATGGAAATAAATAAAATAAATAAATAAAAACTAAATAAATAAGTAAAAATAAATAAATAAAAAACAAATAAATATAAAATAAATAAAAAATAAGTAAAAATAAATAAACAAATAAATAAAAAAGAATAAATAAGAGTATATAAAAAAATAAAAAAATAAAGATATAAATCAATAAAAATAAATAAAAACATATAAATAAATAAATAAAAATAAAAATAAAAAGTTTGTAAATAGAAATAAGTAAATGAATAAAAATAAATAAATGAAAATAGATAAATAGAAATAAATAAGAAAAAATAAATAAATGAAAATAAAGAAGGAAAAATAAATAAATGAAAATAAAGAAGGAAAAATAAATTAATAAACGAATGAAAATAATGAAAAAATAAATAAAAAACAAAAAGATAAATAAACAAAAAAAAAATAAAATCGATAAAAAATAGAAATAAATAAGTAAATAAAAATAAATACAAACAAATAGATGAATATAGATCCAGATATCCGACTATTTGCCCGCTTTGACAGAGATCTTCTATTAGAAGAGTCTTCATCAAGGGACATAGCATACTTGAAGGAACTGAGTGCCTTCTTTCTGCAGAGCCGGTCCTCTAGATTATTCTAGCAGAATTACCGGAAGGAAGACATCTGCTAGAATAGATCCAGACTCTTTGCCCGCTTTGACAGAGATCTTCTATTAGAAGAGTCTTCATCAAGGGACATAGCATACTTGGAGGAACTGAGTGCCTTCTTTCTGCACAGCCGGTTTTCTAGATTATTCCAACAGAATCATCTTCGGGCGTCCCTCTGGGGGTCTTCTGGTGTCCCTCTGGAGGCCTTCTGGTGTCCTTCTGGAGGCCGTCTGGTGTCCCCCTGGAGGCCATCTCGTGTCCCTCTGGAGTCCTTCTCGTGTCTTTTTTCGGGAGACTTCATGCGCCTTCTGGATTGGTAGGGACACTTGCCAGCCATTGAGTCTCGCTATGGAAGGTCATCCGCCTGCCTGCCGAACAGCCGTTGACTCTCCCAGAGAAAGTCCCTCCGCCTGACAAGATGGGGGGATCTCACCAGCCGTTGACTCTCACCAGGAGAGTTCGTCTGACCACAGAACAGCCATTGACTCTTATGAGCCTGCTGGAGTGGTAGGGACCTCTCCAGACATTGACGCTTGCCCTGAGAGCTTGTCCGCCTGCCCGCTAAACAGACGTTGACTCTCCCAGAGAAAGTTGCTCTGCCTGACAAGATGGGAAAATCTTGCCAGCCGCTGACTCTCGCTAGGAGAGTTCGTCTGCCGACTGAACAGCCGTCAGCTCTCTTCCTGAGGGCTCCTATGCCTCCGAGCAACTGTTGACTCTAGCCAGTGAGAGTTCCTCAACCTGACGAGTTGACTCTTGTGAGCCTACTGGAGTGGTAGGGACCTCTCCAGATGTTGACGCTTGCCCTGAGAGCTCGTCCGCCTGCCCGCTAAACAGACGTTGACTCTCCCAGAGAAAGTTCCTCTGCCTGACAAGAAGGGAAAATCTTGCCAGCCACTGACTCTCGCTAGGAGAGTTCGTCTGCCGACTGAACAGCCGTCAGCTCTCTTCCTGAGGGCTCCTATGCCTCCCGCCTCTGAGCAACTGTTGACTCTAGCCAGTGAGAGTTCCTCCACCTGATGAGTTGACCCTTGTGAGCTTGCTGGAGTGGTTGGGACCTCATCAGACGTTGACGCTTGCCCTTAGAGCTTGTACGTCTGCCCGCTAAACAGACGTTGACTCTCCCAGAGAAAGTTGCTCTGCCTGACAAGATGGGAAAATCTTGCCAGCCGCTGACTCTCGCCAGGAGAGTTCATCTGCCGACTGAACAGCCGTCAGCTCTCTTCACGAGGGTTCCTATGCTCCCGAGCAACTGTTGACTCTAGCCAGTGAGAGTTCCTCAACCTGATGAGTTGACTCTTGTGAGCCTGCTGGAGTGGTAGGGACCTCTCCAGATGTTGACGCTTGCCCTGAGAGCTCGTCCGCCTGCCCGCTAAACAGACGTTGACTCTCCCAGAGAAAGTTCCTCTGCCTGACAAGATGGGAAAATCTTGCCAGCCACTGACTCTCACCAGGAGAGTTCGTCTGCCGACTGAACAGCCGTCAGCTCTCTTGCTGAGGGCTCCTATGCCTCCCGCCTCTGAGCAACTGTTGACTTTAGCCAGTGAGAGTTCCTCAACCTGATGAGTTGACCCTTGTGAGCCTGCTGGAGTGGTAGGGACCTCATCAGACGTTGACGATTGCCCTGAAAGCTTGTCCGCCTGCCCGCTAAACAGACGTTGACTCTCCCAGAGAAAGTTGCTCTGCCTGACAAGATAGGAAAATCTTGCCAGCCACTGACTCTCACCAGGAGAGTTCGTCTGCCGACTGAACAGCCGTCAGCTCTCTTCCTGAGGGCTCCCATGCCTCCCACCTCTGAGCAACTGTTGACTCTAGTCAGTGAGAGTTCCTCCACCTGATGAGTTGACCCTTGTGAGCATGCTGGAGTGGTAGGGACCTCTTTAGACGTTGACGCTTGCCCTGAGAGCATGTCCGCTTGCCTGCTAAACAGACGTTGACTCTCCCAGAGAAAGTTCCTCTGCCTGACATGATGGGAAAATCTTGCCAGCCGCTGACTCTCGCCAGGAGAGTTCATCTGCCGACTGAACAGCCGTCAGCTCTCTTCCCGTGGGCTCCTATGCCTCCCACCTCTGAGCAACTGTTGACTCTAGCCAGTGAGAGTTCCTCCACCTGATGAGTTGACCCTTGTGAGCCTGCTGGAGTGGTAGGGACCTCTTCAGACATTGACGCTTGCCCTGAGAGTTTGTCCGCCTGCCCGCTAAACAGACGTTGACTCTCCCAGAGAAAGTTCCTCTGCCTGACAAGATGGGAAGATCTTGCCAGCCACTGACTCTCGCCGGGAGAGTTCGTCTGCCGACTGAACAGCAGTCAGCTCTCTTCCTGAGGGCTCCTATGCCTCCCACCTCTGAGCAACTGTTGACTCTAGCCAGTGAGAGTTCCTCCACCTGATGAGTTAACCCTTGTCAGCATGCTGGAGTGGTAGGGACCTCTTCAGACGTTGACGCTTGCCCTGAGAGCTTGTCTGCCTGCCCGCTAAACAGACGTTGACTCTCCCAGAGAAAGTTCCTCTGCCTGACAAGATGGGAAAATCTTGTCAGCCACTGACTCTCGCCAGGAGAGTTCGTCTGCCGACTGAACAGCCGTCAGCTCTCTTCCTGAGGGCTCCTATGCCTCCTGCCTCTGAGCAACTGTTGACTCTAGCCAGTGAGAGTTCCTCAACCTGATGAGTTGACCCTTGTGAGCATGCTGGAGTGGTAGGGACCTCTTCAGACGTTGACACTTGCCCTGAGAGCTCGTCCGCCTGCCCGCTAAATCGACGTTGACTCTCCCAGAGAAAGTTCCTCTGCCTAACAAGATGGGAAAATCTTGCCAGCCACTGACTCTCGCCAGGAGAGTTCGTCTGCCGACTGAACAGCCGTCAGCTCTCTTCCTGAGGGCTCCTATGCCTCCCACCTCTGAGCAACTGTTGACTCTAGCCAGTGAGAGTTCCTCCACCTGATGAGTTGACCCTTGTCAGCATGCTGGAGTGGTAGGGACCTCTTCAGACGTTGACGCTTGCCCTGAGAGCTTGTCTGCCTGCCCGCTAAACAGACATTGACTCTCCCAGAGAAAGTTCCTCTGCCTGACAAGATGGGAAAATCTTGTCAGCCACTGACTCTCGCCAGGAGAGTTCGTCTGCCGACTGAACAGCCGTCAGCTCTCTTCCTGAGGGCTCCTATGCCTCCGAGCAACTGTTGACTCTAGCCAGTGAGAGTTCCTTAACCTGATGAGTTGACTCTTGTGAGCCTGCTGGAGTGGTAGGGACCTTTCCAAATGTTGACGCTTGCCCTGAGAGCTCGTCCGCCTGCCCGCTAAACAGACGTTGACTTTCCCAGAGAAAGTTCCTCTGCCTGAAAAGATGGGAAAATCTTGCCAGCCACTAACTCTCGCCAGGAGAGTTCGTCTGCTGACTGAGCAGCCGTCAGCTCTCTTCCCGAGGGCTCCTATGCCTCCCGCCTCTGAGCAACTGTTGACTCTAGCCAGTGAGAGTTCCTCAACCTGATGAGTTGACCCTTGTGAGCCTACTGGAGTGGTAGGGACCTCTTCAGACGTTGACACTTGCCCTGAGAGCTCGTCCGCCTGCCCGCTAAACAGACGTTGACTCTCCCAGAGAAAGTTCCTCTGCCTAACAAGATGGGAAATTCTTGCCAGCCACTGACTCTCGCCAGGAGAGTTCGTCTGCCGACTGAACAGCCGTCAGCTCTCTTCCTGAGGGCTCCTATGCCTCCCACCTCTGAGCAACTGTTGACTCTAGCCAGTGAGAGTTCCTCCACCTGATGAGTTGACCCTTGTCAGCATGCTGGAGTGGTAGGGACCTCTTCAGACGTTGACGCTTGCCCTGAGAGCTTGTCTGCCTGCCCGCTAAACAGACATTGACTTTCCCAGAGAAAGTTGCTCTGCCTGACAAGATGGGAAAATCTTGTCAGCCACTGGCTCTCGCCAGGAGAGTTCGTCTGCCGACTGAACAGCCGTCAGCTCTCTTCCTGAGGGCTCCTATGCATCCGAGCAACTGTTGACTCTAGCCAGTGAGAGTTCCTCAACCTGACGAGTTGACTCTTGTGAGCCTGCTGGAGTGGTAGGGCCCTTTCCAAATGTTGACGCTTGCCCTGAGAGCTCGTCCGCCTGCCCGCTAAACAGACGTTGACTTTCCCAGAGAAAGTTCCTCTGCCTGACAAGATGGGAAAATCTTGCCAGACACTGACTCTCGCCAGGAGAGTTCGTCTGCTGACTGAACAGCCGTCAGCTCTCTTCCCGAGGGCTCCTATGCCTCCCGCCTCTGAGCAACTGTTGACTCTAGCCAGTGAGAGTTCCTCAACCTGATGAGTTGACCCTTGTGAGCCTACTGGAGTGGTAGGGACCTCTTCAGACGTTGACACTTGCCCTGAGAGCTCGTCCGCCTGCCCGCTAAACAGACGTTGACTCTCCCAGAGAAAGTTCCTCTGCCTGACAAGATGGGAAAATCTTGCCAGCCACTGACTCTCGCCAGGAGAGTTCGTCTGCCGACTGAACAGCCGTCAGCTCTCTTCCCGAGGGCTCCTATGCCTCTGAGCAACTGTTGACTCTAGCCAGTGAGAGTTCCTCAACCTGATGAGTTGACCCTTGTGAGCCTACTGGAGTGGTAGGGACCTCTTCAGACGTTGACGCTTGCCCTGAGAGCTTGTCCGCCTGCCCGCTAAACAGGCGTTGATTCTCCCAGAGAAAGTTGCTCTGCCTGACAAGATGGGAAAATCTTGCCAGCCACTGACTCTCGCCAGGAGAGTTCGTCTGCCGACTGAACAGCCGTCAGCTCTCTTCCCGAGGGCTCCTATGCCTCTGAGCAACTGTTGACTCTAGCCAGTGAGAGTTCCTCAACCTGATGAGTTGACCCTTGTGAGCCTACTGGAGTGGTAGGGACCTCTTCAGACGTTGACGCTTGCCCTGAGAGCTCGTCCGCCTGCCCGCTAAACAGACGTTGTCTCTCCCAGAGAAAGTTCCTCTGCCTGACAAGATGGGAAAATCTTGCCAGCCACTGACTCTCGCTAGGAGAGTTCGTCTGCCGACTGAACAGCCGTCAGCTCTCTTCCCGAGGGCTCCTATGCCTCTGAGCAACTGTTGACTCTAGCCAGTGAGAGTTCCTCAACCTGATGAGTTGACCCTTGTGAGCCTACTGGAGTGGTAGGGACCTCTTCAGACGTTGACGCTTGCCCTGAGAGCTCGTCCGCCTGCCCGCTAAACAGACGTTGTCTCTCCCAGAGAAAGTTCCTCTGCCTGACAAGATGGGAAAATCTTGCCAGCCACTGACTCTCGCCAGGAGAGTTCGTCTGCCGACTGAACAGCCGTCAGCTCTCTTCCCGAGGGCTCCTATGCCTCTGAGCAACTGTTGACTCTTGCCAGTGAGAGTTCCTCAACCTGATGAGTTGACCCTTGTGAGCCTACTGGAGTGGTAGGGACCTCTTCAGACGTTGACACTTGCCCTAAGAGCTCGTCCGCCTGCCCGCTAAACAGACGTTGACTCTCCCAGAGAAAGTTGCTCTGCCTGACAAGATGGGAAAATCTTGCCAGCCACTGACTCTCGCCGGGAGAGTTCGTCTGCCGACTGAACAGCCGTCAGCTCTCTTCCTGAGGGCTCCTATGCCTCCCACCTCTGAGCAACTGTTGACTCTAGCCAGTGAGAGTTCCTCCACCTGATGAGTTGACCCTTTTGAGCCTACTGGAGTGGTAGGGACCTCTTCAGACGTTGACGCTTACCCTGAGAGCTTGTCCGCCTGCCCGCTAAACAGACGTTGACTCTCCCAGAGAAAGTTCCTCTGCCTGACAAGATGGGAAAATCTTGCCAGCCACTGACTCTCGCCAGGAGAGTTCGTCTGCCGACTGAACAGCCTTCAGCTCTCTTCCTGAGGGCTCCTATGCCTCCTGCCTCTGAACAACTGTTGACTCTAGCCAGTGAGAGTTCCTCAACCTGATGAGTTGACCCTTGTGAGCCTACTGGAGTGGTAGGGACCTCTTCAGACGTTGACACTTGCCCTGAGAGCTCGTCCGCCTGCCCGCTAAACAGACGTTGTCTCTCCCAGAGAAAGTTGCTCTGCCTGACAAGAAGGGAAAATCTTGCCAGCCACTGACTCTCACCAGGAGAGTTCGTCTGCCGACTGAACAGCCGAGAGCTCTCTTCCTGAGGGCTCCTATGCCTCCTGCCTCTGAACAAGTGTTGACTCTAGCCAGTGAGAGTTCCTCAACCTGATGAGTTGACCCTTGTGAGCCTACTGGAGTGGTAGGGACCTCTTCAGACGTTGACACTTGCCCTGAGAGCTTGTCCGCCTGCCCGCTAAACAGACGTTGACTCTCCCAGAGAAAGTTCCTCTGCCTGACAAGATGGGAAAATCTTGCCAGCCACTGACTCTCGCCAGGAGAGTTCGTCTGCCGACTGAACAGCCGTCAGCTCTCTTCCCGAGGGCTCCTATGCCTCTGAGCAACTGTTGACTCTAGCCAGTGAGAGTTCCTCAACCTGATGAGTTGACCCTTGTGAGCCTACTGGAGTGGTAGGGACCTTTTCAGACGTTGACGCTTGCCCTGAGAGCTCGTCCGCCTGCCCGCTAAACAGACGTTGTCTCTCCCAGAGAAAGTTCTTCTGCCTGATAAGATGGGAAAATCTTGTCAGCCACTGACTCTCGCCAGGAGAGTTCGTCTGCCGACTGAACAGCCGTCAGCTCTCTTCCTGAGGGCTCCTATGCCTCCCACCTCTGAGCAACTGTTGACTCTAGCCAGTGAGAGTTCCTCAACCTGATGAGTTGACCCTTGTGAGCCTACTGGAGTGGTAGGGACCTCTTCAGACGTTGACACTTGCCCTGAGAGCTCGTCCGCCTGCCCGCTAAACAGACGTTGACTCTCCCAGAGAAAGTTCCTCTGCCTGACAAGATGGGAAAATCTTGCCAGCCACTGACTCTCGCCAGGAGAGTTCGTCTGCCGACTGAACAGCCGTCAGCTCTCTTCCTGAGGGCTCCTATGCCTCCCACCTCTGAGCAACTGTTGACTCTAGCCAGTGAGAGTTCCTCAACCTGATGAGTTGACCCTTGTGAGCCTACTGGAGTGGTAGGGACCTCTTCAGACGTTGACACTTGCCCTGAGAGCTCGTCCGCCTGCCCGCTAAACAGACGTTGACTCTCCCAGAGAAAGTTCCTCTGCCTAACAAGATGGGAAAATCTTGCCAGCCACTGACTCTCGCCAGGAGAGTTCGTCTGCCGACTGAACAGCCGTCAGCTCTCTTCCTGAGGGCTCCTATGCCTCCCACCTCTGAGCAACTGTTGACTCTAGCCAGTGAGAGTTCCTCCACCTGATGAGTTGACCCTTGTGAGCCTACTGGAGTGTTAGGGACCTCTTCAGACGTTGACGCTTACCCTGAGAGCTTGTCCGCCTGCCCGCTAAACAGACGTTGACTCTCCCAGAGAAAGTTTCTCTGCCTGACAAGATGGGAAAATCTTGCCAGCCACTGACTCTCGCCAGGAGAGTTCGTCTGCCGACTGAACAGCCGTCAGCTCTCTTCCTGAGGGCTCCTATGCCTCCTGCCTCTGAACAACTGTTGACTCTAGCCAGTGAGAGTTCCTCCACCTGATGAGTTGACCCTTGTAAGCATGCTGGAGTGGTAGGGACCTCTCCAAATGTTGACGCTTACCCTGAGAGCTCGTCCGCCTGCCCGCTAAACAGACGTTGACTCTCCCAGAGAAAGTTCCTCTGCCTGACAAGATGGGAAAATCTTGCCAGCCACTGACTCTCGCCAGAAGAGTTCGTCTGCCGACTGAACAGCCGTCAGCTCTCTTCCTGAGGGCTCCTATGCCTCCCACCTCTGAGCAACTGTTGACTCTAGCCAGTGAGAGTTCCTCCACCTGATGAGTTGACCCTTGTGAGCCTACTGGAGTGGTAGGGACCTCTTCAGACTTTGACGCTTGCCCTGAGAGCTCGTCCGCCTGCCCGCTAAACAGACGTTGACTCTCCCAGAGAAAGTTCCTCTGCCTGACAAGATGGGAAAATCTTGCCAGCCACTGACTCTCGCCGGGAGAGTTCGTCTGCCGACTGAACAGCCGTCAGCTCTCTTCCCGAGGGCTCCTATGCTTCTGAGCAACTGTTGACTCTAGCCAGTGAGAGTTCCTCAACCTGATGAGTTGACCCTTGTGAGCCTACTGGAGTGGTAGGGACCTCTTCAGACGTTGACACTTGCCCTGAGAGCTCGTCCGCCTGCCCGCTAAACAGACGTTGACTCTCCCAGAGAAAGTTCCTCTGCCTAACAAGATGGGAAAATCTTGCCAGCCACTGACTCTCGCCAGGAGAGTTCGTCTGCCGACTGAACAGCCGTCAGCTCTCTTCCTGAGGGCTCCTATGCCTCCCACCTCTGAGCAACTGTTGACTCTAGCCAGTGAGAGTTCCTCCACCTGATGAGTTGACCCTTGTGAGCCTACTGGAGTGTTAGGGACCTCTTCAGACGTTGACGCTTACCCTGAGAGCTTGTCCGCCTGCCCGCTAAACAGACGTTGACTCTCCCAGAGAAAGTTTCTCTGCCTGACAAGATGGGAAAATCTTGCCAGCCACTGACTCTCGCCAGGAGAGTTCGTCTGCCGACTGAACAGCCGTCAGCTCTCTTCCTGAGGGCTCCTATGCCTCCTGCCTCTGAACAACTGTTGACTCTAGCCAGTGAGAGTTCCTCCACCTGATGAGTTGACCCTTGTAAGCATGCTGGAGTGGTAGGGACCTCTCCAAATGTTGACGCTTACCCTGAGAGCTCGTCCGCCTGCCCGCTAAACAGACGTTGACTCTCCCAGAGAAAGTTCCTCTGCCTGACAAGATGGGAAAATCTTGCCAGCCACTGACTCTCGCCAGAAGAGTTCGTCTGCCGACTGAACAGCCGTCAGCTCTCTTCCTGAGGGCTCCTATGCCTCCCACCTCTGAGCAACTGTTGACTCTAGCCAGTGAGAGTTCCTCCACCTGATGAGTTGACCCTTGTGAGCCTACTGGAGTGGTAGGGACCTCTTCAGACTTTGACGCTTGCCCTGAGAGCTCGTCCGCCTGCCCGCTAAACAGACGTTGACTCTCCCAGAGAAAGTTCCTCTGCCTGACAAGATGGGAAAATCTTGCCAGCCACTGACTCTCGCCGGGAGAGTTCGTCTGCCGACTGAACAGCCGTCAGCTCTCTTCCCGAGGGCTCCTATGCTTCTGAGCAACTGTTGACTCTAGCCAGTGAGAGTTCCTCAACCTGATGAGTTGACCCTTGTGAGCCTACTGGAGTGGTAGGGACCTCTTCAGACGTTGACACTTGCCCTGAGAGCTCGTCCGCCTGCCCGCTAAACAGACGTTGACTCTCCCAGAGAAAGTTCCTCTGCCTGACAAGATGGGAAAATCTTGCCAGCCACTGACTCTCGCCGGGAGAGTTCGTCTGCCGACTGAACAGCCGTCAGCTCTCTTCCTGAGGGCTTCTATGCCTCCTGCCTCCGAGCAGCTGTTGAGTTCCTCATCAGTTCCAAGACTGGAGACCGTCCTCCTCCTGAAATCGTCCTTCTGAGGGCATGAGTCCTCTTCCGTCTTGCTCTTCCTTCCTTCTGCTTGAGACAGGAGATCCTTCAACTCTCTGTTTTCTCTCCTCAGTTTTTCCTTAAATTTTAAATGCTTTTCAACCGCTTTGTACAGACCGGCAATTTCCATCTTCAGATTGTCTATCTGGTTCCGATCCAGCTGTTGTCCCACTTGAGCTGCTTCCAAATCTTCTTGGGCCAAGAGGAGCTCCTTCTTCTCTTCTTTGCGTTCTCTCCTCTCCCTTTCGAGGGCCTCCTTCAACAAGGCGTTCTCCAGCGCGAGAGAGCCGTCCATTGGCGAGGCTTCTTTGTCCGTGTATCCGTCCAGTCCTCTTCCTTTCGCACACCTCTCTTCAGACGCTTGCAGGCGTCCAGTCTCGTCCTCGGAAAAGCGCGCTGGATCTTCTGCCTCTTTCCTTTCCCTTCTGGAACTAGGAAGCTCTCTTGGCTTTTGTACGAACCTCTGCTATCCTCAGTTTGAAGAAAGGCCACTGGGTTTTTCCTCCTTTCTTCTTTAGAGTGATGACGCTACCAGTCAGTCCTTCCTTCCTTCAGCGCTTCCTCGAAGGTTTCTGTAGACTTCAGATCCAGGAATCTCTTTGAGAAATGAGAGGAAGAGGAAGGAAAGAGTGAAAATGGATGGAGAAAGCAGGAGGAGACGAAGGCGAAGACGAAGAGAAGAAACGTGAAGGAACGGAGAAAAGCGGAACCAAAATCAGAAGGAATCCCTGGATCCTTTGGAAGTCTTCGTCAGGTCTTCGTCAGGAGTTCGCCGAAGGAAGTAAGGATGTGTGACGTCATCGGTCGCCAACTGGAGAAGGAAATCTTCTTCTTCTTCTTCTTCTTCTTCTTCTTCTTCTTCTTCTTCTTCTTCTTCTTCTTCTTCTTCTTCTTCTTCTTCTTCAGGAACACTGGTGTTTCTTGAAGACGAGACTCAATCCACAGTGGAGTGACATTTGGTATACGGCTGAAGAAGTCGGCGCTGAAAAAAATCTACCGAAAAACGTACATATATAAGAAGAGAGAAAATCAATTTTATAATTTATGAATACGAAAATTTACAAAAGATTCGTTGCTTTTCTGAGGCCTTCGGCGCCTTTTGCATACATATATACATACATACATACATACATACATACATGCATACATACATACATACATACATATATATATATATATTATATAATATATATATTATATATATAATATATATATATATATATATATATATATATATATATATATATATATATATATATATATATATATATATATATATATATATATATATATATATATATATATATATATATATATATATATATATATATATATATATATATATATATATATATATAATATATAATATATATATATATATATATATATATATATATATATATATATATATATATATATATATATATATATATATATATATATATATATATATATATATAAATTTCTGACTCACATCAGGAGCGAACCCAGGTCTTTCAATTGAAAGACCTGGGTTCGATCCTGATGTGAGTCAGAAATTTATTTCTGTTCCACACGTGATTTTGCGTTGATTATTTCTATATATATATATATATATATATATATATATATATATATATATATATATATATATATAATATATCATTTATATGCATATACTGTATATACACATATATGTACAGACATATATATATATATATATATATATATATATATATATATATATATATATATATATATATATATATATATATATATATATATATCAATGGATACACCAGCAGGGAAGCACCATCTGCATATCAGTAAGGACACCAATGAAGGCCAAAACCCGGAACAGCATTTTACACAACTCTATCGGGACATGTTTCGAGCAGTACTCTCACTCGTTATCAACCTACAAAATCAAAAGGACATTACAATTTTCTTATAATAAAATTCAAAATAATACAGTAAAATTACTATGAAAATAAGAATACGTTTAAAAGATGGCTAATCAAATTGGGAACGTTTGTTTAAGGCTTTACAAACGCATGATTTTTATACCAACAATCCCAAGGGCTACTCGTATGATTATTTTAGATCAACACTTAAACACCCTGCGTTTTCATCCTTTTACAATTATAAACCAGAGACCAGATATTTACAAAATATCATACAAAGTCTAGCTAAAGACACATCCATTGTGGTTACAAAACGGTGTAGTCTTGCTGAATAAGACAGAGTGTGTTTACTTTATTTATTTTTATATATTTTCATTTATATATTTTTATTAATTTTCATTCGTTTATTTTTATTTATTTATTAATTTTTATTACTCTTTTTATTTCTTTTATTAATTTTCATTCATTTATTTTAATTAATTTTTGTTACTTTTATTTATTTTATTTATATTATTTATATTTATTTTTATGTCTCCTATTATTATTTATTCATTTGTTCATATTTTTATTTATCAAATTTAAGTAATTTATTTTAATTTTCTTTAGTTATTTATTCATTTTATTTATTTTAATTTAATTATTTTTGTTTGTGTAAATTATTTATTTTTATTTATTCTCATTTATTTTTATTTATTTATTTTTATTTATTATTGTTTATTTATATTTATTTATTCTATTTTATTTATTATACTTATCAATGTTTTACCTATTTTTATTGATTAAATTTTTATTTTATTTTTATTACTTTTTATTTATTTATTTATATGTATCTTTTATTTTTTTTATTTTTATTAATATTTATATTTATTTTTTATTTTTACTTATTTATTTTGTAAATATTTTTATTTATATTTATTTTAAGTTAATTTAATTTATATAAATTTATTTTGTTTTATTTATTTATTTATTTATTTATCTATTTATTTTTTATTTCTTTTTATTTTTTTTATTTTTATGTATATTCATGTTTTCTTTATTTATTTTTTATTTATTTATTTAATCATTTTATATATATTTATTTCCTTATTTTATATATATTTATGTATTTTCAATTGATTGTTTGACTGACTGATTGACCTTTTATTAATACTATTTCTATTTTTTTCCTAATTTTTGAAATATTTTTCATTTATTTTTTACTTATTTATTTATTTTTTTATTCATATACTTATAATTTTTTCCTCATTTTTAATTTGGTTTTCATTTATTTATATATTTTTTATATATTCATTTATTTAAATTTTCTTTATTATCATTTATTTCTATTTTACTTATTTTATTATATCTTTATTTTTATTTTTTATTTATTGTTTATTATTTTCTTATTTAATTTTATTTTTATTTTTTTTTATTTATTTTGTTATTTATTTTTATTTATTTTTTTTATAAATTTTTTAGTTATTTTTTTTATTCTACTTATCTTTTTATTTATTTCGTTTTTATTTTAATTTCTTTTATTTTTATTTATTTTATTTATTTATTGTTACTAATCTTTATATTTTTCAATTTATTTTTATGTTTCCTATTATTATTTATTCATTTGTTCATATTTTTATTTATCAAATTTAAGTAATTTATTTTTATTTTCTTTAGTTATTTATTTAATTTTATTTATTTTAATTTAATTATTTTTGTTTGTGTAAATTATTTATTTTTATTTATTCTCATTTATTTTTATTTATTTATTTTTACTTATTATTGTTTATTTATATTTATTTAATCTATTTTATTTATTATATTTATAAATTTTTTTTCCTATTTTTATTTATTAAATTTTTATTTTATTTTTATTACTTTTTATTTATTTATTTATATGTATCTTTTATTTTTTTATTCTTATTAATATTTATATTTTTTATTTTTACTTATTTATTTTATAAATATTTTTATTTTTATTTAATTTAATTTATATATATTTATTTTGTTTTATTTATTTATTTATTTCTTTTTATTTTTTTTATTTTTATGTATATTCATGTTTTCTTTATTTATTTTTTATTTATTTATTTAATTATTTTATATATATTTATTTCTTTATTCTATATATATTTATGTATTTTTAATTGATTGTTGGACTGACTGATTGACCTTTTATTAATACTATTTCTATTTTTTTCCTAATTTTTGAAATATTTTTCATTTATTTTTTATTTATTTTTTTTTTTATTCATATACTTATAATTTTTTCCTCATTTTTAATTTGGTTTTCATTTATTTATATATTTTATTTATATATTCATTTATTTAAATTTTCTTTATTATTATTTATTTCTATTTTACTTATTTTATTATATCTTTATTTTTATTTTTTTATTTATTGTTTATTATTTTCTTATTTAATTTTATTTTTATTTATTTTTTATTTTGTTTTTTATTTTGTTATTTACTTTTATTCATTTTTTATACATTTTTTAGTTATTTTTTTTATTTTACTTATCTTTTTATTTATTTCGTTTTTATTTTAATTTCTTTTATTTTTATTTATTTTTATTTATTTATTTATTTATTGTTACTAATCTTTTATATTTTTCAATTTATTTTTATGTTTCCTATTATTATTTATTAATTTGTTCATATTTTTATTGATCAAACTCAAGTAATTTATTTTTATTTTCTTTAGTTATTTATTTATTTTTATTCATTTTAATTTAATTATTTTTGTTTGTGTAAATTATTTATTTTTATTTATTCTCATTTATTTTTAATTATTTATTTTTATTTATTATTGTTTATTTATATTTATTTATTCTATTTTATTTATTATATTTATCAATTTTTTACCTATTTTTATTTATTAAATTTTTATTTTATTTTTATTACTTTTTATTTATTTATTTATATGTATCTTTTATTTTTTTTATTTTTATTAATATTTACTTTTATTTTTTATTTTTACTTATTTATTTTATAAATCTTTTTATTTTTATTTATTTTTATTTAATTTAATTTATATATATTTATTTTGTTTCATTTATTTATTTATCTTTTATTTCTTTTTATTTTTTTTTATTTTTATGTATATTCATGTTTTCTTTGTTTATTTTTTATTTATTTATTTAATTATTTTATATATATTTATTTCTTTATTTTATATATATTTATGCATTTTTAATTGATTGTTTGACTGACTGATTGACCTTTTATTAATACTATTTCTATTTTTTTCCTAATTTTTGAAATATTTTTCATTTATTTATTTAT
Source organism: Macrobrachium rosenbergii (assembly GCA_039081455.1). Classification (NCBI taxonomy): domain Eukaryota; kingdom Metazoa; phylum Arthropoda; class Malacostraca; order Decapoda; family Palaemonidae; genus Macrobrachium; species Macrobrachium rosenbergii. The sequence continues at coordinate 5,840 of JANJGK010002091.1, read as the reverse complement.
TTTTTTTATTCATATACTTATAATTTTTTCCTCATTTTTAATTTGGTTTTCATTTATTTATATATTTTTTATATATTCATTTATTTAAATTTTCTTTATTATTATTTATTTCTATTTTACTTATTTTATTATATCTTTATTTTAATTTTTTTTTATTTATTGTTTATTATTTTTTTATTTAATTTTATTTTTATTTATTTTTTATTTTTTTATTTATTTTGTTATTTATTTTTATTTATTTTTTATTAATTTTTTAGTTATTTTTTTATTTTACTTATCTTTTTATTTATTTCGTTTTTATTTTAATTTCTTTTATTTTTATTTATTTTTATTTATTTATTTATTTATTGTTACTAATCTTTATATTTTTCAATTTATTTTTATTCCATCTTCAGAAGAAAACTGAAAGAAGTTTTTGTTTAGTTCATCATGTACCCACAGCAACACTACAACAGAAATATATTTCAACACCTGTACGAAACTTCTGGATCTCAAGCTGTTCATTATGCAGGAAGATACGAAACACAACTTTACCAAGCCAAAGCCATGAAAAATAAGATCTGGTTTATAAGTGAATGTTTGAAGAACAAAGTATGTCCAAAAACATATGGTAGAATGGAAAAAAGACCCTGGAGTGGAGAAGCTTTCAGCAGTTTTCAAGAAGGGTACATCAAGGATCAGCTGCAAGAGCTTAAGGAGAAGAAAGAAGCTGCATTTGCTGGTGTAAGGAGAATACAAAACACACTGCAAGAGACCATAAGGGGTGAGTGGTACAATCAAGTTGTTGGGCAGGTCAACTGTAGAATAACTTTGATATAAATCTTAACATGGTCAACATTAAAAATAAGTTTGAGAGATTATTTACTAATTCCGTTTGGATCAAATTTAGCAGTATGGATAATATAAAGAATATCTCAAGCAGATTATTGACTAGGGATGAAACAGCAGCACTAGGACTAGGATTAAATTTCTGTGTAGGGACTACAAATAATATCAATATAGAATTCAATAGCAAGATTAACTACCTTAATGTTGAACAACACAATGATTTAGCCCCGTTTCTCAGAGGAGTGATGATAGGGAGTAATGAAAACAACCTTGGAGATATCTTGCCAGGGAGATTTAGCACCGCTCTACAGAGATTAAAAAGTTACAAAGATATTAGAATTATGAAAGCTGACAAAGGGGGTAGCATTGTTATCATGAATAGTTCAGAATATAGGGAAAAAATGTACAGGCTACTAGATGATGAAACTACCTACACTAAAATAGAGAATCTTCCCACAGTCCAAAAGCTTCAGAATACCTTCAACCAGAACGTGAAGAAAATAATCAGTAAACTATGTAATGGGAAGAACAAACTATGCAATAAATTATTCTCAAGTAAACTACCTGAACTTGCATACATATATGGCAGCCCCAAAATACACAAGGATGGCTGCCCACTACACCCTATTGTTTCTAGTATGAAATGTCCCAACAAAAACCTAGCTGTGTGGTTAGCTGGAGAACTAGGAATATACTTAGGTAAATTTTCAGAATCACATGTTAAACATTTAGTAGATTTCATAGAGAAAGTTAAGAACAAGAATATAAAGGGACATATGGTTAGTTTTGATGTAGTAGCTTTATTTACCAATGTCCCCTTAGATAAAGATTTAGAATTTTTACAAACTAAGCAAAATGAGGGCATTTTCAATCCAAACGCAGAAATAAGTGTCTTCCTGGAGTTGATCAAATTATGTGTTAGTGATACTTATTTTACGTTTGAGGGACAAGTATACAAACAGAAATATGGAGTAGCTATGGGGTCCTCATTATCACCAATACTTGCTAATATATATATATGGAATATTTTGAGACTAATCTAGTTCCTAATATTAATGTCCCTAACTTGAAATTGAAAGGTTGGTGGAGATATGTGGATGATATTTTTGCCATTCTGCAGGGTGATGAAAGTGAAATAGAAACTTTTCTAGACGAACTCAATAGTTTTGATAACAATATCCAATTCACTCTAGAAAAAAGTAACGATAATAAACTGCCCTTTTTAGACATCTTGATAGAAAGGAAAGAAATAGGATATGAATTCAGCACATATAGAAAGCCCACACACACAAACTCGTATATTCATTTCTTCTCTTTTCACGGTCATGATATAAAAATGGGTGTTCTAACAGGTTTATTTCTCAGGGCAATGAGAACATGTGACCCTTGTAAGATAGATAAAGAAATAAATTACATTGATAAAAGCTTTGATACATTAGCATACCCGGAATGGTTCAGAAAAAGGGCACTCAACAAAGCTAGGAGGATTTTTTACAGGGAGTACACGGAATACAGAAAACAAGAAAATAGTTTCCTTCCCTTATATGCCTAAAACGAAACAAATTACATAAAAAATGAAAGAAATTAAATATAAATTTGTGTATACCTTTGACAACACCGTAAAAAACAAAGTATGTAAAAATAAATTGGAAGGAGAAGATAGTAATGCAGATGATGTAGGGGGAGTATACATAATTAATTGCAACAATTGCAGAGACAAATATGTGGGTGAAACAGGTAGGGGAATAAGGACTAGAATCCAAGAACACAGGAGGGCAGTACAGCTCAACTCACAGGGGAGTGCTATAGCTAGGCATTGTTGGGAAAAAGACCATAGGATGGATTTTAAAAACAGTAGGCTTATATACAAAAGCAATACCATCAGTCATAGGAGGGTAGTGGAAGGGGCACTCATCAGACAGATTAAAGTGATAGAAGGAAACAAAGGATTTACCTCAGAAGATCCCATAAGCCGATCTTTAATATTAAAAGAAGCTAAGATCGACCCTTCTGACCTGGAGGTTAGGTCTCCTGCCCAACAGACCGATGGTGACTACTCACACACCACAAGGATTAATACCACTGACCATCAGGTCAGGATATCAGACCGACAGGAGGAGATTAACAACTCTCAAGAGAATGGAAACCAGGACAGCCATCACATAAATGACAGCACAGGGAGAAGAAGTTCCAGAAGATTGCTCGGCCTTGAACCAGCCTGACTACCTCATCTCTTGAAAAAGGGTCACAGTTAGGACCTGAAAGTGCTCGAGATCAAAGTAATATGTAAATATTTAACAGTAAACAAGTTATACACAAGAATCTTGTGGGTTTCTCTTTCCATCTTCAGAAGAAGACTGAAAGAAGTTTTTGTTTAATTATTATTATTATTATTATTCAAAACTTGCGAACAATCATTTGAAACAAGATTAAAAGTCCATTAACTTGCAAATAGCAAGTATCTACAAAGTTAAGTACTTATTGGTGAAAAACATTATAATATAATACTACCCCTTCTCAATAATAATAATAATCAAACAACCCACTTTAAAAGACAAAATGTAAAAATAAAAAAAATAAAACAATTTAATATGACTATAAAAAGTAAACAAACAGAAAACGGGGTAAAGAAAAACGGCACTTCATTTTCTGTATCTGAGGGGAACCTATGGTAAAGATCTGTCTTCCGCGGAGCCAACATCGAATGTCCCCGACGCAACTGGCCATCAGTTGTCCCCCTCGACACAAACATCTGTTTCTGATCAGGCAACAAGGGAAATAATGGCCGCCCCAAAGTGCCCCGGAACCCCCTTTTTTATATATTCCTTTGCAAATTCGATTGTAAAAGGCTTGGAGATAATTTAAGAAATTAATTTTGAGATGGTCTGTTTGAATGTCTTGGCCAAAAATAAATAACCTAATTATGTTCAAATTTCGTTACAATTTTCAATTACTTAATTGGTTTCAGATCAAAATTTGAAGTATCTAAACCTGCTCTCCAGACTCGGTGTCAACTTGGCCGTGCAATCTAAAAAGAGGGGTGAAAAGTAAGTAGGTCTGCCTAAAGCCTAAACGAACACACAAAGGAGGTCAAGTATGACCCTTAAGTGTTCCTTGAACGAGGCCCAAATTAGCCAGAACAATCAGGATACCTAGAAACCTGTATTCTATATTATGTGCCAGAGCCATATCATTCTCTTGCCTCCACCGAATGCTTTCAAGTTCTAATGATTTCTGATGACGTCACACAGTGCTGGTAATATATCGAATGGACAGAGTCCACTACAATGAAGGGAGGGTTATTCTATAACATTCAGTGTGTATAATGAGAAATGAATATAAGAAGGCCCATAAAACACAATTTGAACGTTGCAACCATATATTCCTTCTGTGCCCCTGTTCATTCACTGGTAAAATATGGACAGATGAAATGTTACAGGAGTAACCAGTGAGCAGGGGCACAGGAGGAAGTGCTCGAAATATATGGTTGCAACGTTCAAATAGTGTTTTATGGGCCTTCTTACATTCATATCACACTGGTATTACACTAAAAGACATTCATAATGAGAAATATTTATTCACAATCATTATTCTTACAATCGAACTGGGAGAGCTCACTACAATGCAGGGAGGGTTATTCTGGATCATTGTAAGTTGATGAAATTCATTGTGTTTATAATGGGAAATATCTATAATGACCTTCATCTTTTAATCGAATGGGGAGGGTCCACTACAATAAAGGGTCAGTTACTCTGGGTCACTGTCAATTTATAATGCTCATTGTTTATATGAGAAAAATTTATAATGATCCTTACCTTACAATCGAATGTGTAAAGTCCACTACAATGAAGGATGAATTATTCTGAAACATTGTCAATTTATAATATTCATTGTTTAGAATGTTAAATATTTATAATAATAGTCAGTGTGTTTATAATGAGAAATATTTACACTGATCTTCATTCTTATAATTCTGCTATAAAAGTTTAATAACTCAAGCTGGTCCCAAGTCCCGATAAGAAGCAAAGAGAAGGGTTACTACAGCCCTCACTTGTAAAAGAAGCAGCATTTCGGGAACCTGCAACGAGCCTTAGCGGTTTGGTGTAAGCGGAAACCCACAGATCGTTCGAAAGGTCCACAGAATCAACGAAAAAAAAAAAGTGAAATGACGTCAGATGAAATAAAAAGTTATCAAAATTCGCTCTAAACAGACAGGTTTGGATTCCCATAAACCCATGGCGTGTTACAATAATTATAACATTTAACCACTCTAATTTAATGTAATGCACCATGTCAGATTTACACGTCATGGAAATTACGTTATGTTATATCAAAACTAAACTGAGCTTTGTCAATATTTAGTTACATTTCGCCATAATTACATCACACGTCAACAGAAGAGCCGAACTGAAGAACAACGCGACAGGTATTTCTCTACGGAGAGAGAGAGAGAGAGAGAGAGAGAGAGAGAGAGAGAGAGAGATTAAGAAGATGACAAAGAAAAAAAAGAGGTTACTAAGCAAGAAAGAAAGAATAAAACAAATTCACGAGAGAGAGAGAGAGAGAGAGAGAGAGAGAGAGAGGAGAGAGAGAGAGAGAGAGAGAAAGCGCTTACAACCTCTTCAGACACATCACATCAAACCACCAAAAATCCTGAGCAAACACACCAACAAAAAAAAAAAAACAATAATAAATAAATAAATAAATAAATAAAATCATTAAACAATGTCCTTGACAAATCCCAGGGCCCCTCCAATCAATCGAACAGCCTCCATGAATTTCCACCAGGGCTTCAAGGACCTCCTCATCAGTATTTAGGCAACACCGAATTTTCTTGAGGGAGGAGATCAAACAAGATACCTTTTCTGACACTTCCTCAGATTTTCTCAGAGAGAGAGAGAGAGAGAGAGAGAGAGAGAGAGAGAGAGAGAGAGAGAGAGAGAGAGAGATTTTCACAAATTGTTGAAATTCAATTTGTTTTTACGAAAGGGGAAATTATCTGAGGCTTAGTG
>JANJGK010002089.1:112500-117500 GCA_039081455.1 Macrobrachium rosenbergii | reverse complement strand
ATTTTTTATTAGTTTATTTAGTTATTTATTATTTATTTATTTATAATTTTGTTATTTTCTTTAATTTATTATTTTATTTATCTATTTATTTATTTTTTTTTTATTTATGTATTATTATTTATTTATTTATTGATTTATTTATTTATTTAATTTTATTTGTTTATTTTTTAATTATTTACTTCTTTATTTATCATTTTATTCTTTTATTTTATTTATTATTGTATTTATTCGTTTATTATTTATTTATTTCTTTATTATTGTTTTTTATTTATTACTAATTGATTTATTAGTTTTTGTATTTATTTATATATTAATTTTTTATTTATTTTTTATTTATTTATTTATTTACTATTTATTTATTTATTTAATTATTTATTTACTATTTTATATATTTATTTTAATTATTTTTTATTTATTTATTTATTTATTTATTTATTTATTATTTATTTACTTATTTAATTATTTATTTATTATTATTTTTATTAACTATTTATTTTTTATTTATTATTTATTTATTTTTTATTTATTTAGTATTTACTTATTAGTTATTTATTATTTATTTATTAATAATTTATTTATTGTTTATTAATAATTTATTTATTGTTTATTATTTATTTATCTATTTATTATTTATTTATCATTTATTTATCTATTATTTCATTATTTTATTTTATTTATTATTTTATTTATATATTTATTTATTATTTGATTACTTTTTTTATTCATTATTTGATTATTTTGTTTTATTCATTATTTTATGTGTTTAATTATTTATTTATTTTTTATTTATTATTTTCTTTTTATTTTATTTTATTTTTTTATTTAATTATTTTTTATTTATTTATTTACTTTTACATCTATTTATTTATTTTTCATTTTATTTACTTATTTATTTATTATTTATTTATTGTATTATTTATTTATTCATTATTTATTTATTTATTATTTATATATATTTTTATTTATTTATTCATTATTTATTTATTTAGTTATTATTTATTTATTTATTTACTATTTATATATTTTTTATTTATTTATTTTTTTTATTATTTATTTATTTATTTATTATTTATTTATTCCTTTATTATTTATTTATTTATTATTTTATTTTATTTATTAGTTTTTTTATTTATTATTTTGTTTACTTATTTATTTATTATTTTTTTATTTATTTGTTTATTATTTTATTTATTTATTTATTTATTTATTTATTATTTTATTCATTTATGTATTTAGTATTTTATTTATTCTTTATTATTGTATTTATTTTTTATTAATTATTTATTTTTTTTTTATTATTTATTTATTATTAGTTTATTTTTTATATTAATATTTTATTTTATTATTTTTATTTATTATTTTATTTATTTACATATTTATTTATTATTTATTAATTAATTTATTTATTTATTTATGTATTTTTTTATTTATTTTTTATTATTTTTTTATTTTCTTTTATTTATATATATTTTATTTATTTATTTATTATTTATTTTTCATTTATTTCTTTATTATTATATTTTTTTTAATTATTATTTTATAATTTATTTATTTATTATTTCATTATTTTATTTTATCCATTATTTGATTATTTTCTTTTATTTATTTTTTAATTTACTTATTTATTTATTTATTTATACGTTTGTTTATTTATTTTTTTTTATTTATTTATTTATTTTTTATTTATTTGTTTATTATTTAATTATTTATTTATTTATTTATTTTTAATTAATTTATTTTTTATTTATTTTTATTAATTTATTTATTTGTTTATTTATTTTTTTTTTATTTCTTTATTATTTAATATTTTATCTTTATTTTATTTTTTTATTTTTTTTATTATTATTTTATTATTTTATTTTATTTATTATTTTATTTATTTATTTATTATTTTTTATTTCACTTTAGTTTATTTTCTTATTTTATTTTATTTATTATTTTATTTATTTATTTATTTTTTTATTTATTTATTATCTATTTATTTATTTATTTATTTATTTATTTATTTATTTATTTATTTATTTATTTATTTATTTATTTATTTATTTATTTATTGTTTATTTATTTCTTATTTATTTATTTATTATTTATTTAGTTTTTTATTTATTTATTTATCATTTATTTATTTATTATTTATTAATTTCTTGATTATCTATTTATTTATTTATTTGTTATTTATTTATTTATCTATCATTTACTTACTATTTATTATTTTTTTAGTATTTTTTATTTAATTTTTATTTATTATATTATTTATCATTTATTTATTTATTATTTATTTTTTATTGCTTATATATTTATTTATTATTTTTTATTTATTTAATATTTATTCATTTATTTCTTTTTAATTTAATAATTTTTTAATTATTTATTTATTATTTATTTACTATTTATATATTACTTACTTATTATTTATTTATTTATTATTTATTTATTTATATTATTATTTATTATTTATTTATTTATTATTTATTTATCATTTACTTATTTATTAATTATATTATTTTATTTATTTTTTATTTATTCATTACTGATTTATTTATGTATTCATTTTTTATTTATTTTTTTTTATTATTTATTTATTTATTTATTTACTTACATATTTATTAGTTATTTATTTATTTATTTATCATTTTATTTTTTACTTTATTTATTATTTTATTTATATATTAATTATATATTTATTTATTATTTTTTTATTTATTATTTTATTTATTTATTATTGATTTATTTATATATTTAGTATTTACTCATTATTTATGAATTTATTTATTATTTATTTATTTATTTATTATTTATTTATTTATTTGTTTATATATTATTTTATTTATTATTTTATTCATTATTTTATTTATTTATTTATTTAATTTATTTATTATTGATTGATTGATTTATATATTTATTTAATTATTTCTTTATTTATTTATTATTTATTTATTTATTTATTTATTTATTATATATTTACTTAATTATTATTTATTTATATACTAATTTAATATTTTTTTATTTATTCATTTATTTAAATTTTTATTATTTAATTTTGTCTATTATTTTATTAATTTATTTTTTTATTTATATGTTTATTTGTTTATTTATTTCTTTATTTAATTATTTATTTATTATTTATCTACTTATTTATTTATTTATTTGTTTGTTTATTAATTTATTTATTTATATATGTATTTATATATTCATTTATTTATTTATTTATTTATTTATTTATTTACTTATTTATTTATCATTTTATTATTTTATTTTTTTTTTTTTTATTTATTGAATATTTATTTATTTATTTATTATTTTATTTTATTTATTTATATATTTATTATTTCATTTATTTAATTAATTAATTAATTTATTTATTTATTTATTTATTTTATTTCATTTTTATATTATTTATAATTTTATTTTTTTATTGATAATTTCTTTATTTATTTATTTATTTATTTTTATGTATTTATTTATTTATTTATTTTTTATTATTTATTATTTATTTGGTTATTTGTTTATGTATTTATTTATTTATTTTTTATTATTTATAATTTATTTGTTTATTTGTTTATTTATTTATTTATCTATTTATTTATATATTTATTTATTATTTTATTTATAATTTATTTGTTTATTAATTATTTTTCATTCTATTTTAATTATTATTATTTTATTTATTTATTTATGTATTTATTTATTTATTATTCTATTATTTTATTTTATTTATAATTTTTTTATTTATCTATTTTTTTGTTTATTTATTATTTATTTATTTATTTGTTTATTTATTATCATTTATTTATAGATTATTTATTTATTTATTTATCATTTATTTATTTTATTTATTTATTTATTATTTTATTTATTTATTTATTATTTATTTATTTATTCATTTATTTATTATTATTTTTTATTAATTATTTATTTTTTTTATTTTTATTTACTTATCTTATAATTTTATTTTATATATTAATCTTTTTTTTATTTCATATATTATTTTATTTATTTTTTATTTATTATTTATTTAATTATTTATTATTTTCTTATTTATTTATATATTATTTATTTATTTGTTATTTATTTATTTATTTATTTATTTATTTATTTATTTATTATTTATTTGTTTTTATTTATTTATTTTTTATGGTTTTATTATTTTATTTTTTTAATATTTTGTTATTTTATTCATTTATTTATTTAATTATTTCTTTATTTATTTATTATTTTTTATTTATTTATTAATTTATTATTTATTTATTATTTTCTTATTTTATCTTATTCATTATTTTATTTATCTAATTATTTATTGATTTATTGTTTTTTTAATTCATTCATTATTTTGATATTTTATTTTATTCATATTTTTTATTTATTTTTTTATCATTTTATTATTTTATTTTATTTATTTATAATTTATTTATTTTATTTTATTTATTATTCTTTTTATTTTTTATTTATTATTTATTTATTTATTGATTTATTTTTTTTATTATTTATTTTGTATTGTTTACTTATTATTTATTTATTTATTTATTATTTATTATTTATTTGTTTATTTGTTCAATTATTTATTCATTTATTTATATTTTTATTTATTATTTATTTATTTATTTATTTATTGGTTTATTTTATTTTATTTACTATTTTATTTCATATTATTTACTTCTTTATACATTTAATTATTTATTATTTTATTGTATTTATAATTTTATTTATTTATTTATTTATTTATTCATTTTTTATTTATTTATTTATTTAATTTTATTATTTATTTATATATTTATTTATTTATTATTTATTTATTAATTTTTTTTATTATTTTATTTATTTATTTATTATTTATTTATTTATATTTTTATTGACTTATTTATTTATTATTTTATTTTATTTGTTTTATTTTATTTATTATTTTATCTTATTTATTTATGAGATATTTATTTATTTATTTATTTTTCTTTATTTATTTGTTTATGTATTTATTTTTTAATTATTTATTATTTATTTATTTA